>JANRGW010011082.1:0-42540 GCA_024733675.1 Psilopsiagon aymara | reverse complement strand
ATCAATCACACTGTGATGCAAGTGACCTGGGAATCAGATTTTTGTCCTTGCTGTTGGAACACACAGTTACCTCAAAACTTACATTTTTTTCAAGCTGTTACAGAAATTTTTTAAGGTCTCCTCTGTTAGGCCTCTATGCAGAGCACATGGCAAGGCCATTTATGTTCTTTAACTATTCCTGTTTTCTGGAATGGCATTTGTGCATTATTAGCAGTGTTAGACTATAGCAGATCTATAGTTACACTCATGCTGCACTTCCACAAACACTTTAAGCCAGCATAAGCCAAGAGATGTTGCCCTGCCCTGCACAAATGTTCATGCAGCTGCAGACTTCATTGTTGGGGAACTGATTTGGGTTAAAACTAGCCCAGTGAATAAACCAAACCAAGCCAAACAAAAAATTAGCTGTAAACTGGTTTCTGAACTCATTCATTCCTATTCTCTTATGCTGGCTTGAAGGTCTTCACCTTCTTGGTGTTAAGACCACAAGTCTTAGTGTGAGGTGTCCCTGCCCATGGCAGGGGGATTGGAACTAAGTGATCTTAAGGTCCTTTCCAACCCTAACTATTCTGTGATTCTATGATTCTAAGTGTGTGAAGAAATTCAGAGACCACTTTTTGGATACAAAGGCTGATTTAAAGGGCTCATGGAATTCAGGTTTAAATTGTGGCTTCTTGCTAAACAGCCAGACATTTTAAAGGACTTTCAATGGTCGTCTTCTTGCACCCTTTCTCCCCAGATACACTTTGGATAGAACTCAGGGTGTGGCCTTGGACTTATTTTGTCTATACCACCTGCCTGCTTTAACCATTTTTCTCTAAAGAACTTCAAGTTATATCTACTGGGATCCAAACTGTGTCTATCCAAAACATGTTTCACACCCATTAAAGTATTTTTCTACCCTCTAACGACCTCTCACAACAGATACTTTCTGTTGGGTAGCTATGTTTAGTATATATATATAGCAATTGGAGAAAAATGTGAGACTTGCATGAATTGTGCTTGTCAGTATTACAATCTGACAGTTTCTAAGTAGCTCATTCCTTTTCTCCAAAACTATGCTAAGAAAATTTATGTTTCATAAGTGTTTTATGAGTTCAGATTACAAAGAATCCAGAGTTTCATCCCAAATTATGTACTTGAAAATGCATTTGTATCCCATTGATTACATTGTTAGACATCAGAATAATATTATGGATGGTGGTTGGTTGCAACAATTTCTTTCATTAGTCGTACAGGTGTCATGTAGTACTTTTGCATACACCTCTATTTCTTGGATTTTCTGAGATAATTACAGCTAGTTCAATAAAAATTGAATGCCCTTTTTTGGGAGATAAAGTCTCCTTAATTTAAGTAACCTTTTAGTGCAATGCAAATGCTAGTTGTATTATTTTCCCCCTCCATCTTTCCAGTATAAGCCTGCCAAATCTAATGCATTATGTGTAAGAGTTATTTGTATAAGTCCCAGTTTGTATTTGTCTCCTTGGAACTTTTATCTAGTGCATTGCAAGCCTGCACCACACCTGCTGGTTTTTTTCTGATCTCAGATGCCTAAAGTGAGGCTGTGATACTGCATGAAGTCTGCTGTAGCTATAAAAGGCATCCCTTTGCTCAGTGGAGCTCCACTGAAAGGGTTTCTCTTCCAGCTGCATTTCCTCTTTGGAGGTCCCTTAAGGTGACCTCAGCAGCACAGATCTTTCTTTACAGGAACTAGGCAGCAGTTCTGTCATAGGCAGCACATGGGCATAGGCAAGAAAAAGTTGCACTATGCCACTGATTGGTGGGTTGCTTGGTGGGTGCTTTTTTAACAGTTAACCTAAAGATCTGGCCAAAGATCAAGACATTATTCAGAGTTGCGTTGAGTAAAGCACATCACCTCTGGGACTGCAAAGCCACTACAAAATCATTAATTTCTTCAGCTAACACTGGAAGAATTAACTCCTACCATCTACAAAGCAAAATTCAAGAATGTAGCTTGCCATGTGATATTTAGAAGGTATGGAAAAGATAAGGATCTAATTACAAAAGTCGACTGCCAATTCTGTTTAAACTGTAAGTTTTCTCCTCTTCTGAAAAGTAACTGAGACACTGCATTATAAAAATAGGCTTACAAATTTCCATGGTAGAATGGATGTTACTAAGCTCTTAACATGTTTCCTAGGTTATTGCTGTTTGTGTCAGGCACTGATTTATTTCTAATATCACTTTATATTTGAACAACCAAACTATTTTTTGAATCTTCTTAAATGTTTTTTATTCCAATGTAGTAGAAGATGAGCAATAGTGGAAAGATTTGAATCTTGAAAATGTTTGAAAGAGAAAATTTTTTAAACTGTGTGAATTTCCAACTCATTCTGATTATTCAAGAGTCCTGGCTTTTCTTTCACAAAGAGGTTACAACCTAATAGTTGCTTTCAGGTACAAATGCCCCCCAAAATAACTGAGTGGTTTACAAGTTTAATTCCTTAAAAAAAAAAAAAAATAAAAAATCTAAAAATATCCAGAAGGGTGCTGCTCAAAAAGCAGTTCAGCAGACTCTGAGACAATACAGATTAATATTCTAACTTTTTGTTTCTTAGCCCTCTTTGTAATTTTGTCTACTCTCTTATAGCATCTATGTTATTTTACCTTAAATTCTAACAGGGATATTTAAATAAGAGATTGAAAAACAACTGATCATTCCAGGTAAATACTTAAATCATGGTTTAACTGGAGCTCCTTGATCTAAATCAAGTTAAAAAGATCCTCTTAAAATGCAGAATAGAGTATTTCATGTTGAAATAGTGGAATTAACATACCTGAGAGGTCAGCAGCTTTCAGAAGGGAGGAGTGTGTGTCACTGCTGATGATATGGGGTACAGAACCTGTTAGTCTGGACCTGCCAGCCAAGATACTGTGAGCTTGGAAGCCTGGTCTCCTCTATAACAATACTTCGACTGAGGGAAGGAAAAAAAAAGCCTTCTTACATTGAGTTATCTAATGGTATTTCATTTGCAAGGTGTGAAAAACTAGAGGAGCAGATTAAGTTTCCAACAGAGTACTGGACTGAGTCAAAATTATTGGGAAGAGTAACGATTTACTTCTTGCAGCATCATGTATGAAAACTGAAGTTGCAAACGCACGGTTCTGCACCATAAACATTATATGCAATTCAAAGAGGGTACAGGAGGTAGAAGGAGCCAGAGATACAAAAGCTGTTTCTTTAGGTAAGCTAGGAAAGTTCAAGTGAAAATTTTGTATCTGATTTATTGAAACTAATTTTTCAATGTTTCTATTAAAGGAAATTTCTTAAACCCAGAATGTCAATCCAGACAATTTCAGCTTGTTTCTAATGTAAAAATGTTCAGTACTGTGGAAATTCAATCAGCTGCAGTTTAGAATCCCTTTAAAGAATAAGGAATGATCATTATCTGAAACAACTTTAAAGTCAAGATGGAGGGGTTTTTCTATTTTAACTCATGTGAAATAGTATGCAACAAAACCTGGATGCTTAGGCTATTTTGTGATGTAGTTCTTACTTATCAGAACCTACAGTTTCAACAAAAAATTACTACGAGCTAAGCTGCATTGAGTGTTTAAAAATAGCAGGCTGGAAAAATAGTGCAATTCTTTCGTACACGCAGTGGTAAAGACTTCTTAGTGGTTAGTTTTTAACTAGTATTCAAGTGGTGTTTGGAAGCAGTATGTGGAGTTAAATGCTGATGTTGGGTTTTAGTAACTTAGATACTACTTTGATGTAACAGGCAGTCTATCAGAGAAATTGTTTTCTCTCCTGTGTTGCGATCTGTAGCTGTAGGGTTCTGTAGGTTTTTTGTGCTGTGAATGCTTTTCTGTGTCTGTCATGCACCCGCCTACCTCTCTGAGTGGTGTGTCATGAGTTACTGTTGATCTACTTGCTTTACCAGGATCTTCTATTATGGTTTTCTCAGAGTTGGCATTTTATCTTTGTAGATGCCTAGGAATTAATATCTCATAATGATTTGAAGTTTGCTGCTTTGAAGCCAGAATTTTTAAACAGCAGACTTGGAAATAGATGTGATATAGCTGCTCATAACAGTTTAATTAATGCTGTGTTATGTATGCACATTTTTTTAACGTATACTATTTTGAAACAGTACTTGATATATAGAATGAAAAAAGTGTTCATACTCCCTAAGTGATGCATGTTGTTGTGTCTGTGAACTCTGTATGTGTGTAATGTTAAATTTGCCAAAGTTAATGTGTTGAAAAGTAACAAGTTACTTAAGTTAGTTAAATGTCTCTTTCTAGAGGAAAATTACCATAATGGTTACTTTTACTAAAATGCAATTACTGTCATTGCAACAATCAATCATATTTTCCTGTGGAAAGAACTTTACCTAGTTCTGAATGCATTAAAATGTGAGATTGCTCTGCTCATTGTTAAAATTTGCTGCAGAGACAATATACTTTTGGGGAGAATCTAGTTGAAGTTCTAGCCATAAGGTTGTCTTTAAGAGTATTCAAAAATAGAAATTAACTTAAATAACATTGAGCCTGGTGTCTTGTAAAACACCAAGTAAAGCATTATAAATTCTGAAAGGCTTTCAAAATAATTGAAAAAAGGTTTTTTTACATCTGAGCTTGATTAAGCCTTAAGCAACAAGTTCCCGTATCTATTTACTACTTGGCTGACAGAGTCTATGAGGTTTTCTCCAGCGATCTGTAGAATGGGGCTAGTTTGCCTACTATGGCATCCTCCTGCTTTGTTTGTGGCCTCTTCTCTTGGTCTTTTTAAGCCTGCAACTTGCACTTTTCATTTTCCTAACATATCTTTTCTCTAATCTTCCCTTCCTGATTGTGTGTTTCCACTGTCTCTGCTCTCCTAACTCCCATGAAAAATTCCTGAGGAAATAAAATCTCCTTCTGAAGGTGGAAGCAAGATAAAGAAACTATGAATTTCCTACTAGATTGTTTCTCAAACTGGTCTCTGAGAGGTTTGGGTATATCAAAAGGGGTTGAACTTCTTGACCTCTTACCCTGTGTATAGATGTAAGAGGCAGGCCTTTAGCAAGAACTGTCAAAATTGCCAGGAGGCCCATTGGAAGTTGCTTGCTTTGATTTTCTGGTAGTACTGCAAGCAGCTGCTCCATATTCTTGTGACTTATTTCTCACAGAAGTGTATGGGGACCAGTGCTAAGAGGGAAGGATTTCAATGCTTCTTTCTGCCTATTTATTATAGTACACCCCTTGTCTTGCAGTACACATTTCCAAAACAACAAAGTAATTTTTTAAAGTATAGCACTATAGTGTTGAATATGAAGTAGTAGAACCGCTACCAATCATTAAACATAGAGAAGTGACACTGTAATGATCCTTGATAATCATGTCTTTTGTAGTATTAGAAAAAAGGAACCATATTACCGTCTTATGTTGCTAACTACAAATTTCTGTTTAGGCTTTTCTTTTTGTTTGGGTTTTGTGGGGTTTTTTATTTTGAATTTTTTTTTAATTATTATTTTTTTAAAGTAAAAATGTGTCATTCTGTTGTTCTTATTGCTTGTTCATCCTGCTTCTGGATAGAGCTGGTATTCTATGCTTATCCTGTGAAGTGATGTTACTTTGAAAATAAGTGAGGAATATTTTCAATACCCTAGATGAAATCATTCAATATGTAATAAGTTTATCGGCACTGAGTTTTTGAAACCAATGTTTGGTTTTTTAGTTTTTCAGGTATTCTCATGTTTTTTTATAAACAATTGCAAAGGACAGTTGTTATTGTTATGTAAATGAGTTTCTGTTATAAAAGAAATTATATGGTAGACAAATGAGTTCGTATAATACTCAAAGGTATTTACATGACTTTTTATAGGAAGTGTCTTTCCAAAATACTGTAACCGTTCTTTCTGCAAAGAATATACATACTTAAATTCCCATAGGAGGTAAATAATTTTGGGGCTTAGCTTGAGATGTCCCATGAAGAGCTTTTTTTTTTTTTTTTAACAGAATATATTGATCACTACAAAATAAAATTCAAACTGTACACTCGTAAATTCAGTCACAGTTACTAATTTCTTGAAAGTTTCAACCTCTCATTTTAGCTGTTTAGCTGATTTGTTGTGAGGGAGTGGACCTAAAAGGATTTTTATAATTTGCTGGGATTTTTTTTGTCTGCCTTTATATAGATGCAAAAATAGCATTTTAATTGAAAAACAACTGTTTTCACACTTCAAGATTCATGTTAATATGATTCTACTGTGGTAAACATATTACAAATATATTATGAATCCCATACATCCCTAGTTTTTGTTAGGTTTGTGTTAGGTTTATTTTGCGCAGAGTGCTGCAGGCTTCAGTGAGTATACATACCCATTGATAATACACATATTTAGGTAATTTTCTGTTTAAAATATGTTATTTTAATTTCACTGGCTGTAGTTAGGTAAATCATTGCTGTAGGTGTATTTTTAATATCAATTTCAATGCATGCTTTTCAAGCTTTCTTCAGTACAAGAGGGTGATAATAGTATCAGTGGTTTAAGTCACAGAATTTTGTCAGTCCATAAAGGTATCGCATTTTTGCATTAAAATCTCTACTTTTTTTTGGATTAAACATTTATTCTTTTGTATGAATAGTGTTCTAGCTGGTATTCTATGGTCCTTTTCTGGATTTTGAAGAGATCACTCACCAAACAATATCCTTCTGCAAAATTTGTGTTTTTCTAGAAATACTTTACTTAATGTGTCAGTGTTACGGTTCACATGGCAATACGAAATATCCTCAGGTTCAACCAAATGCCAGACTGGTCTGTTCCAAGACAAATTAACCACAAACATATTGGGTAAGCAGTCTTATAATAGCTTATAAGACTAACCCAAAAAGTACAGTAGTGAAAACACAGGAGTGTGGAGAGGTGCATGTCAGGTATGAAGCACTCCGAGCTGCGCAGAAAGGTTAAGGTTGCAGAGGCCTCTGGAGACCTTCCCAGTAAAGAGGAGACAGAGGTTAGATGAAGCATCTTGACACCTAGGCTGATCCCGAAGTGTTAGAAAAAGAGTACTTCATAGAATAACCTGTGAAGTAACAGGAGAGGGTAGCATTACCAGCCTTGGAACAGAGACTGTGTACTTGAGCTAATGAAAGGGAAGCGCTTTTAAGCATTAAATGTGTTTAGTTGGTAGCTAAATAGATTTTTGGGTTTTAGAGGATTTAGACACAACATTTATCTAACAAGCTTTCCATTTCTAGACTGTGTTTCTAATCCATGTATGTGTGGTTTTAATGAAAATGTTTTAAATTTTATTTTGTTAATGAAAGATGTTTAATGTCTTATTAAAACAAAATAAGACAAAATGTAAATGAAGTAACCTGATTCATAATAAAAATTTAATAATAATAATTAAAAAAAAAAAAGCAATGCTTGTCATTGTTAGGTCAGAGGCTGAAACAAAATATTTTTCAAGGCTGGCTAAAAAAGCTTCCTTCTCCTTAGAGTTAGTTATGCTACAGATGGTTAAGCTACTCAGAAAAGGTGAAAACAGCAATTCATTGCCCAGCTAGAGAGATTTTTCACTAGATTAGGACAGAAATATTCTTGTATGTACTGTTTATCAAATTATTTTTGACTATGAATAGTTATCTTCGTTTTGTACTTCTAGTAAACATTTTTACATTAATGTTTATTTTTCTGGAATAATTTCCTATTAATAACTTCCTACAGGTTGTTCTATTAGTATTACATTTTATTGTTTCTATCTTGTAATATATTCCTGGAATAGATAATTACTTCGTTGACAGAATCATAGAAATAATAGTACTGTCCTTAAGTTAGAAAATGGAGGTTAATACAAATGATGTTCTAATTAGAATTCAGGAGACTGGTTAGCACACAGTTGATTTTGTTGGCTCTCAGCCTAATCTTGTTATGTTGTTTTTAACTATGAAGAGAGTGGGTTTAAAGATCTCCGTCAGTGCAAATGAGATGAGGGAGTTATAAAAAGCTTAAAGAATCACAAAAATATAAGTCCTTAAAAAAGAAATTATGTATTAAATACAGTGCTTAAAAACTTGGCCTAAACATCCTTTCGTGTAATATGGACACTTTGAAAATTCAAATTGCTGGTGTAATTAAATAGAAAGAATCAAAGTCTTGAACAACTCAACTACTTGCAGTACTACTCTCTAATTGTATAACAACTTTCTGTTTAAGTAAGTGTTTCTGTTTATAGGTGTAAATTGTTAGTAGTGTGCTACGTTTGAAGTATAATAGTACTTTAAGAATCACTTAATTTTGATAAATACATGTAATGTTCATGTTACATGTACTTTCTAGGTCTTCTTCTTAAGACTGTTTATAGCATTAGTTTCCATGAATTCCAAGACATTTATGTCAAATTTTATTGATACAGTTGACTACTGACACACATGATTCAGACCTTCTAGGTTGGGTTTTGTATTTTTTGGTTGGTGTGGTATTTTGTTTTCTTTTTTGTTGTTGTTGTTTTATTTTTTTGGTTATGTTTTTACATCTAATGTAAAATTTACTTTCAGGTAAAACTAAACACAAGTAAACCTAAGAAGTTCCATTGCCTTCAATTAGGGAAACTTGTACTGGGGTACTTGTAGTGGGAACTTACTGCAGTAGAATAGGACTTGACACCCACCTCATGTATCCTGTCAATACATAATGACAAATATTTTATATAAAAAAGGTGCTTTCTGATAGGTCCTTTCCGTGAGCTGGCTTGTAGAAGACCTTTGTAACTAGATTGCTACTGGCACATCTGAGACTTCTGACCCTCAGCTGCGTTCTTCACCCACTGGCTCTGTGGCCATGAGCCTTTACTTCAAAGATCTTTCAATTTTCTCTCACCCTGATGTTAAGAATAATTTTTTCTGATCTTATAGTAGGTCTACTATTCCCTTAATTACAAGTTTTGTTCAATATCTGTAGCTATGTTATAAAGTAAGGATGTTTTGTAGAATAAGATCCCTCTGTGAAAATTCAGAAGGCAAACTGTGACCTACCCAGTGCACACATGTATTCAGGTATTTCCCAGAGAGACCCCAGTAGAGTTGCTTATGAAAATAAATAAGAGGGTTAATGATTCCCTATGTAGTTCTCCACTATTATACCTACTAACTCATTAGATTTCAAGTCAGGTCAAATTAGCATAGAAAAATCAAAAACTGTAAAATGCTTCATCATCACTCTGTTTCTCCCTTTTTGTCTATTGATGTATATGAAACATGAGCACATGCACAGAGAATTGGAATAGATATATATTTAATATTTTCAGTAATATTTTATTTAGAGCTGAAATATAGTAAAGTTTCAACCACTTTACAATTAAGTTGTTATGTGGTGGGTGGAGAGTGGTGACTTGGTATACTCATTTTGTACTAATTGGTGTAGAGAGGGAAAATCAATACACTTGATTCAAATATCAGCAAATGCTTTCTTTATTCAAGGGTATCTTACAGTATTTTATACTCATGAGAAGTTGCAAATGAGACAAAGATGAATGACAGTGAGGATATGGTACAATTATTAGTGGGAGTTTGCAAAGGTAGCAATCCAGGTGGTTTAAAATGAATATCCTATGAATATTGGTATATTAAGTTTAGACCTAAGAAGCAGTGTTCTGCTCAGAAGTATTATGGCTCTTTTGACCATTAAAGAGAAAAACTAGCCCAGCTAGCAGTGAGACCCAGTACTTTTTAGAAGTATGAGTGCTACAGGCAGTCTTGCAGAGAAGAAGTAGCAGCATGGAAGGTGGGGTGTGTTTTCTTAGCCTTAAGAAAAGCAGAAGGGCTGGACAGTTCACTTTTCAAGGTTTCATTTTGTTGAAATAAGTAACTCTGAAGTATGAAGCTTCACTTCAGCCTGTATGCATATACATGTGCTTTATCATTGTAACTCAAAGGATATACTGCCCTCATATACAATAAAATAGTATATATAAAATAAAACATAGGGAAGCAAATGGTAGTGAGGACTTTTCCCAGCTCTATGAAATCTAGTTCGCATCTTTTTTGTGTAGCAGAAATTTTGGTTTTGTGAGTTACTGACTTCTGCATAGTAGGCTTTTTGTGTGTGTGTGTATGTGTGTGTGTGTGTGTGTGTGTGTGTGTTAAGGGGTATACAATGTGAAGTTATCAGCATTTTAAAATATTTTTTGCACTGAATATATTGTATTTTTTGTCTTTAGGGTAGATGTGATTCATCACTAGATATGAAGCTATATTTTTTTTTATTTGATCCTTTTTGTTTAAAGACATATTCATGTTAATGGTTTTCTTTCAGTTCCAATCATTTATCTTGATTAAGAATGAAGGCCAGAGCTCTGCTGCAGTTCTGCTTTTTTCCATATAGTAAACCAGTTTTAATGCTTGAAAGCATGTTATTTCTATAGGCAGAATTCCGTTCTGTGGGGACGGGGAATAAAAAGAAGAAAATGTTGCAGTCAGTTCTGTTGCTATCTGCAGGAGTTTCAGTGATATTTTTTGTTCAATTCCTTGACTTTACATCTCAGAGTATCTTTACTTTAAGTGGGAACATGTTCAATATAGATGTTCTTCGCTTGGTGTGATTATTTCATTCATACACCCGAGCATCTAGATGGGGTCAGTTCTCTAGTCATATGGTTGCCTTGGTGCTGGCTGTGTGACTTCCTGCCTGTAAGCTCTCTTGCCATTTATTAAAGTGTTTTTATTTTGTAAGTTTTTAGGCATTCCCACACATTGGTAAAGCATCCTATTCTCTCTCTTTTTTTTATTTTATTTTCTTAAAGTTACTCCACCTTTCAGCAATCATTCATTTGAATTACTTTGGGTCTTCTGATACGATTTTCACTTAATGCTGATTCTATGATTATGTACAATACTGTTGCCAGTTCATTGAGCTAATTAAATTTGACTTGCAACCAAACAAAACCATCTTATCATTCATAATTTTCCATACACTATTTATTTCTTTATCTCTCTCTGGAAAGATCAACGTTTCTTGCTGCATGCATTTACAGCGGGCTAAGTAAATCTGTGTCCTTGAATGGGCATGTATGTTTCTGGGCTTTCCCTGCAGAATTACATCAAATACATCAGAGTAAGATACCACGAAGCATGAGTATCAAGAAGGAGGAAAACTAGGTCAATTGAAATGATCACTGAGACTGTTCAAGGAGGACTGTGAAGGAGTATTCTGATTTCATACCTGATCACTTCAGAGTGGATAACCTTGGAAAGTAAGCCAGGCAGGGTAAAAATACTTTTACTTGTGTGTTGCAGTTCAGGAGACTATGGTAATATTCTCATGAGCTAAACAAAATGGAGTGAGCTCCTAAAATTTTGAACTTTGAATCAGTAGAATAAACCTGTTTCCTCTTCACTGTTTAGTACAGATACTAATTCAGCATAGTACAGGTTATTTTCCAAGTCACTAACTTTGGCAATTAGGAACTATTTTCTGCTGCATATACTTCTTTTTTTAACATGAGCAGAGTCTTGCATTGCTGATGCTTCTGTTATCTAATGAGACTGCCAAGAACATGAGATCTGTTTGTTCATGCTGATGCTAGTAGTATGTACAGGATGCACATACCCATTTCTCTATCAAAATACAGATCTTTTTCTCTGCCTGCTATTTTACCTTTTTCCTTCTGTCACTCCTACAGTTTATTTTAAACTTTAATTTATACTGAGCTTCTGCTTTCTCTATCAATATCACATCATTATTCTTATCTGATTCTCTTGATAATTTGTTTGCACTGGAATTCTTGGCAGTGAACTAAGAATTTCATTGTCTACCTACTCTCTTTTCTCTTGGAGACTATAATAGAGTGGGAGGGAGAAGCCTCATGGTAATATTTTTGTATTTGAAATGTAGCCACATATATGCTCCTACACATCGTGCTACTTATAGATAGTGAAACGAGTCTCATCTTGTGGTCTACTTCTTTTCTATTTTGAACTGTTATGTGCTAATTCTACTTACTGAATCTCAAAAAATCTCATTAATGCCACTTCTCTTTTCTTCACCTTCCTCTGGTATTATTTAGGAAGGGAGTATTATCACTAACTGGGAAAGCAGAGCCATAATCCTCACTGCAAGAAATGAGAAAACGTCTTGTGAAACTAATAGGATGGTGCCACAGGTATAGCCATCTCAGTCTCCCATCGAGTTAGAAACACAAATTACTTCTTCCGTGACCAAGTGTTTCAGGTATAAGGTGGCACAGAACTTCACTTTTTTCCTGCTCTACCATCATTTTGAAGGGCTCTTGTGACCTCACAGATCCCACGGACTTTCCTGTAACAAGTAAATAAAGTAATATAACTGTATCTTGTTTAAGGTCAATAATAATTTGAAGAAAAGAAAATGCAGCTCATCTACTGAACGATTACTGATTTAATACTATAATGCTATGTTTCTTGTTATGCATCTTTATAAGCTACTTCAAGTAAAAAATGAAATTATGGGAAGTAAATAGAATTTAGTTTAAAAATAGGTTATCATTGGCAGGACAGATAATTTTTAATCCCCATTTCTTTTAAACCAGAAAAAAATATTCTTACATATTTTTAACAGATACAGAATTTATTATAAAAAAGAGCTTTTCTAATGGCAGATCATCCTTTTCACATCCATAATCTCATGCATAAGTGGTTATTTGTTCTGCTAGATAGTTCCCATTTTGAAACAAGTTTCTTATACCTTTTCTCTGGCAGGAATTCTTTTGCATTTTTTTTAGGTTGCTTAGATTTCGAAGTAAACTGGGAGTGCTTTGATAATGTTTAAAGATTCAACCTCACCTGAATTCAGAAGACACAGCAACAAGAGACCCTGCTGTGCTGCTAATCTTTCTCAGTCATTTTTGATAGTTAACACCTGATATAAAGATAATGTCATGTGATTCACATAAATATTGAAAAATCAACTTGAAATTCAGTAGTCTAATTACATGGTACTTTATTATCAACATTTAGGTAAGCATTTAAAAACACTCATTACAGGCCAAATAAAATATATGTGGAGGATCATTTCTTGTAGTTGATTTGGATAATTTCAACTATGTTCTCACTCAGAATGAGTTAACAGACCAGGAGAAGAAAATTTCAGTTCTGAAATGTCGTGCTGGTATTCAGAAATTCTCTGTTTGGGATTTTTTTCCCTATATGTTAATACTTATAGCCTTTTAGATGCAGTAAAATGGTTTTTTTAATGGCTGAACTAGGGAAGATTTTGAAATTTATTTAAGCTGATTCTTTTGAATCCCTTTACAACTGCAAGTGAATAAACTGTTTTTAAACATTTTATGTTTAATTTTAATGTTTATCTGACTCTACGTGCTGTCTTGGAGACTCATTGAATACTTAATATTGTTTCTGAGAAATGTGGAAATCAATACTATTTTTGTGTTTAAATGTAGTTATGCTCATCAGATATCCTTCATGAGATCAGTTCCAATGCAACTGATTGAAACTTGATGGTATTTTAGATTATGTTAAATAGATGAAATAATGGCTGTTTTTTCCTGAAATATTAGGATAATGTTTAATAAGGGAGAAGCATGTCTAGATGTGGATTAACAAAATAGCGTCAGTTTATACTTTCGAGGGTGAAACTAAGCACTTTTATTCTAAAACCACGTGAGCATTAACGCCATCCATGTTGCCATCTGTTGTTATTCTTTCCTGGTGGTTCCATGGCATGCTTGTTCATGTTGCTGATCAAACTTTGAGCACATCCCAAGCCATACCAAGAATAGGTGATGGGTTGAATATCAACTACTTTACTGTGTAGCTATACCTCCTAGCAGGAAATGTCTTCAAAACAGAAAAAAATATGTAAAGTAGTGAATGTGTGTCTGTCTTGAATTGTAGAGGTGAGACAATTGTAATACTCACCACCGTTCAGTTTCTGCCTCCTTTTTGGAAATGATCCTAAGCCAGTTGTGTTACCAGTTTTTGTTAGGACACCTGCCTGTTCTTTCACACAGAAAATGTGTCTTTCTAACACATTTAATTGGCATGTAATGGCTCTTAAAGACTGTAGATCTGATTCAGTTTTGACTTGTCATGTGCCAATTGAAGGATTTGTGGAGCATTAATTCTGCTAATGAAGGGGGCAGCATTTGATGGTGTTCAGCAGTACTATGATTTTTTTGGGAATGATTTCCAGTCCTAGTTAGATACTTTTCAGGAGAATATTTGTGGTGGATGGTTTCCTACTGCAGATGGTGGCAGAGAAGATAGCATTCCTTTCTAACTTGAGTTTCTTTGTATGTTGTTAATAAACATTTTTGGGAGCATAATTCCTGGGAGAGTCAATTTTCTTCTAATGTGCCACAGAACTCTCATATGTTAGTAAACTTAGTACTAATTTCCTTTTTTTTTTTCCCCCTTCTCTAGCTATTTTTTCAGAACAAACACTTCTCATATCAATTTCATTATTATGAATAAATCTCCATTTCCTGTAATGTATGCACCAGTCTGGAATAAATCCTCATGCATTTTTGGAATTTAGATCAGTTTTATAATTTGAACTGTTTGTTCAGGGTCTTTTGAGCCATGTCATGTCATGATTTAAAAATACCATTTTATATTTTTCTAACTTTTCTATTTTCCCAAGGTTTCCAAGAAAGCTTTTGTTTCTTGGTAGATTTTTGAGGAAAAATCTTCCTTGAAATGAAAAGTAGTTCAAACTTAGCAAGAAATAGTGGCAGTTTGTTCCTTGTGTGTGTATATGTAGGGGCACAGTAACCCTGTGTCATTAACAACTGAAAATTGCACAGTTAATTACAGTTTTTTGAAATATATTATGTAGTATCTTGGCTATTTTTGTATTAAGATCACAGAGGGTGTGATCTTTTAACCCAGTCATCTGGATCCAAAATGTATCTTCTTATAGGCTGTGGATTTATACAGTTGGTCTGAATTAAGACTCCAGTTCTGGTTATTGCACAGTTACAGACTGAATTCGACAAGTGTTACGGGATGTGCACTGGCTGTGTTCAACTAGTCATTCTGGTGGAAATGCCAGAATGTTCTGCCTCAGCATCTCTCACCTTTAAATTACCCAAAAAGGGACATTTTATCTATTTTATAGTACAGACATTACTAAGAAAAAAGAATGTGTCATGGTGCACTCATATTGTGCAGCACAGTGCCGAGTTGAGCTACCCAGATTGATGTTAAACTCCTCTCCAGAGCTCAGAGCAGTGTAGCTGCGTTAGGATTATCGTGTTTCTCATGAGCTAGCTTGAGTTACACTGAAGCAGCTGTGCTACATTGAAGACCTGCTGGTATTTGCACACAGCAACGTTCTTTGCCACATAAAAATACGACCTCATTTAAAGCTTGTCTTGTCTCTCAGAGTTGCACTGCACTGTTTAGTGTAAACAGAACCACAGAAAGGCAGTTCCTTTTGTCTTTGCTGTGACTGGTTAGTGCTGCGTAACATAAGCTTGTGTGGAGCATCGCTCCCAATTTTCTGTGTCTGATATCAGAATTATCCTGTTAACGTTAGCCATTTGTATCTTCCATTCTGAGCAAAATACAATGTTAAATACTAAAATGAAGCAGCATTTTGCTTATTTATATTTGTTTATCAAATAACAACTTACAGTTTCTAGTTTCCTTTATTTGCCCTGCTGTTCTTTACAGAGGTATTGCTATCCCTGTAGTCAGGAGGTAGTAAATCCATTCGTTCTGCTGTTTCCAGGGGCACAGCTGTTTCAGCTTGCTGTGTTTTTTTGCCTGTCTGAGATCTTCTTAGGGCCAATGGCTGATTTACTGTCCCATATGTTCTTTTTGGTATTTCTCCACAGTGTATCTCTACCCAGAGTGACAATCTTATACAGCCAAGGGTTTACCTGTATATAACTGCTGCTTTTCTCTACAGATACGGTTAGCATCATTCTCATACACTCTCAGCATGATAGATGGAATATGTCTTTTTATAACTGTTTAGATTATCTGTTCCTCTGTGGTGGTGGTAGTAAAAGTTTTCATTATGCTCCTCTTGGGTACTGCGAGAGGACCAGAGAAGAGATTTATGTGGCAGCCAGAACAGTATTTTTACTTTCTCTGTCATGCAGTAGGAAATCATCAGCTTTCAGTTCCAGTGCTCCAATGCTGACTTTGGGCTAATGGAGTTGTTTCATGGCAAGGTTCACTGCCACAAATTTAAAGTTGAAATCTTTGTATATGCTGTGAGATATTAATTATGATTTTTCATGTTAAGGCAGTGCCCCAAGGTCTGAAACTTTTATATGAGAGATCTTTGGACTAATGTCTAAGTGATATAGTGCTGTTAGTCATTTGCAAGTGCTCGTTTACCCCTGTAATTATGAATCAGAGAACTTTTAGCTGTGTTTTTTAAACTGTGATTGTGATTTGATTTTTGACTGTGATGGTGATTTTTTAACTGTGACTAGCAAAACAAGGATTCATTTAAAACAGCACCACTTTCTTACAAAGATTGGACTGTAACTTGAGAAGGTACAGCAAGGAGATGCAGTGATCAAAATTATGAAACAACTGCTCTGTGAAGAGAGATTGAGTTGCTTAGGATTTTATCACTTTGCAAAGAGAACACTAAATGGAAAGTAATGGAGGAGCCTATGAATTTCTGTATAGTGTGCAAAAGGTGCAAAGAATGTAATTTTTCAACATTTTTCATAATACAAGAAACAGGCAGTATAGAAATGTGTTCAGTATAGAAATGTGTTCTTAAATAGCACCGAATTTAATCTGGGAATGTGCTACTACAGAAGATTGTGGAGGCCAAAAGCATGAATAGATTTTTAAGTTGTCATCAGCAGCTATTGAAGTGAAACAAAAAGCCTAAAACCACACTCAAAAAACTGCTCAGGGTACAAACTTCTTTTCAGGAAGATCCTAAATAGCTGATTGCAGGAGTCAGAGGTGCTACATTCCTCAGTGACACCCAGAGCAAGGAGAATGTATTAGATGAACACTATTTAGACCCAAGTAGTTGCTCCTCAGGGACATGATTTTATGATTTATCTTTGTTGGCATCACTAGTGCCATTAAAAAAAGTTGTTTTTTTTTTTTTTTGATATCAGTCCATATTGTAAAAATCTACCCAAAGTCCTTGGTCTTCAGCTCAGTGTTTTTATTCTCCGTTTAAGCTGTTCTTTGCCTACATATAGCAAAAGGGAAATGACTACAGAGTAGCAGCAGAACTGGGAGAAATGAGAGAATTCAAATAGTATGGGTGCACTGCAGAATTCACCCCACTGTTTACTTACTTTAGGGTTATACATCATCCTGAGAGGGTGTGTCATACCTGAGGCTTACAGCTTCAATTTTCCTGTGTGTTTATTTATTTATTTATTTTTATTGCACTTCACTTCACTATGGCACCAGCATGGAGAACCCTGCTTGATTGAGTTTGCCAACAGGTTGAGGATTGTGCTGTAGCTGTAGTGAAATCTACACTTAAACTGAACTCCTTCACCACTGTTGCCAGAAATAACAAAGATAACAGGTGTAAGTAGATATAGGATGTATAGCCAAACACTAGACAGTCATGCTTTGTTTTTCAAGTGAGCAGGAGTGTTTTTGTGCATGTAACCAATTTCCGTATTTGAACACTAGTGGTATGAATGACTTTTACAGTACTTTTCATCCCAAGCATTTTTCCAATTGTGCAAACTGAGACTCACTCTCTCGCTGCTGAAATGCAGCCATCTTTGGCATTGAGTACAGCAATTGTGTAATAGTCTGTGGCAGTTCAAATGGATGGTTTGCTGTATTTGAATTATTGGGGTGCTTTCTCAATGTATGTATTAATGCTGAAGTCCGCTGTTGCTTAGCTGGTGAGAATAAACTCATAAACTCTCTAGAGCCCCCAGTTACTATTCAAAAGTTACTATGCCTAAATATTATACAAAATTTGTCAGTGTTTGTTTTAAAAATTGTGGAAAACTTTATCTTTTTATGTTGGGCTTGATAGTGCCTCTGTTGTTGAGATTGACATCCTTCAGGCTAAAGATGGATTGGCAGCAATGTTTGCATAGTGTCTACATGTGATCTGATTTCTTTCTTGTGTCTGAGTGTAACAGCAAATGTATCAGTTGATGTAACATGTATTCTCTTCCTTGCAAATTCTGTCTAGCTTTTTTTTTTTTAATGAGGAACTTAGAGTCCCTAAAATTGATACTTAATAGATACAGGATGCAAATAGTTAAATAAGAAAATGCCTTTGAATCATGGAGAATTAGAATAATTAATATGAATTATTATTTAATATTATTATTTGAAATTATTAAATAAGGGTTAAAAGTAGAATATGAAGTCATCATTTTTTTTCTTCTATTAGATGTAAACAAGAGTACAGTGCAAATCTACATTGTCAGTAGGCTTTAGAAGAAGGCGGATAAATTCTGCAATAACTATGTAACAAAGATTTTCTCTTTGTCATAGCTTTTCCTGTTTTGATAGAGTTAACCTTCTGTAAGAACATTTTTCCCATGTCCACTATGCAGTGTTGTAGTTAGTGTAGCAGTTAATCAGTATTCCACCTTTGCTGGGAAAGAAATATCTGCTAAGGGAAAACTGAAGTACTTGTACAGAAGCTGCTGCCTGTTGAGTGCTTTACAAAAGTGTCACTTGATCTTGCATTTCATTTTGTGTTAGACATTTCAAAGACTACGTCTGTAGGAAGGATTCAATTTAAATAAGGGTTGGGGGAAATAAAGCTTACATCAGGGCCTCACAGCAGAGCAAGCTACCCTGTACCTTTTCCACTAGCAGACATTGTCAGTGTTCACACAGGAAACATTAGTGGAGAGAAGCAGCACTCGTTAGGTGTAGTGCATGCCAATCATCTGCTGTGTGTTGAGTATGCCTGAAAGAAATGCACCTTGTATTAATGACCAAGTTTTTTAATCTTATTGTTGTGACATTCCTTATATGCTATTGAGTTAGTGGAGTATGGCAGGTACTCACATTGCATTTCTTAAATGTGTAGAGTTTGGAAATCCCATTATCAACAAAACTCAACAACCCATTATCAACAAAAGTCCCATTGTTAACAAAACCTCTAGTTGTGGCCATTCAGCTATGAATATTTTCTGAGGTGTCAATTAAAAAATAGGGAAAACTTTAGCTATGTGGACCCTGTTCTGTAATTGATAGTGTCTATAATCTGTTGGCAGTATGGTAAACAAACAAACAAAAAGCAACAGGTTGCCAGAAGTAGGATTCTCTGAGATGCTTTGGGATATTTCATTTTTCAAACATTCTTCATACAAAACTAAATCATGACATGGGCAGTTTTCCTTTCTGCAGTACAAAAACTGCATTAACTCAGTAAGTACAAAAGACCCCATCCTTTGAGCTGTTTAAGCATCATGAGCTGGCAGTTTGTTGTGGGTGTTACAGTCAGAAGCAGGTTTTGAGATGGAATTTGAATTAGTAAAGGCTTTCAGGTTACAAGTAAGGTGTTTTATGTGTAACAAAGTGAGAAAACATTTATATGAATAATTGAGGAGCAGAAACTATTGCCCTACAGAAATCTAGCAGAGAAGGAAAAATATAAAAAAATGAAAATGCAACTGTTTTTCCCTTGTATTCTTGAGTATAACTTAAATGTGAGAAACCAACTGAACAGGTTTACTATAATTCTCAAGCCTAGGTTTTGCATCAAATATTTAATTTTTTTTGTTTTATTTCATTTTAGAATTGTGCAGTCCTTTCTGAGGGTATAGCTGTAACTTGGGAACGAATAATATGACAATAAAAATAATACTTTACTGATACTGCTCTATTTGAGTTGTCTTTGAGGGATGATTTGTCAAAGTGTGAAAGGAGTTCCTGAGTGAGGGACACAGACCCTATTTCTATATCCTCATCCATCCCGTATGTAGGTGAAATGAAAGTAGGATAGAGGGTTTGTATCCCAAGTATCCCTGCAGGTGCATGTAATAAATATTTTGTGTAACTTATGTATGTTACAGTATACCTGAGTCAGTGTTACAGTGGAATTTGTCTTGGCCAGAGTAGGGGAGATGTAAATTCCCTTTCCTAGCTCCATACTGCTGAGCTACACCAAGCCCACCTTAAGGTACAGTTAATGTATGTACAAGTAAAATACTTAACATTTTTTGTAATAAAAAATATTATTATTATTGTGAATGCATTGCTTTAGTGAAAAAAATTTAGCTAACGATATTTTAAAATGACACATAGTGTGTGTGTATAGGAGGGACTGAGGAACTATGAACACTGCTGCTTTTTCAGATATTTTGAAATCTTTCTGTGGTTTCATTGCAATGAGTTTCAGGTGAGGATGTTGGCAGTTGACATGCTCATCTATCTGAAACTGGTCTCCTGAATGAGTGCTTTTCTTTGCTTACCATGATACAGTTTCACTTCAAAAACTGTGTAGCCATTTTTAAAGAAGAGTATTTCTCTTCAGACAGCTAACTGATCATCCGTGCATCGCTGCAGCCAAAATAGTCCTAATATTCACTTTACTGCTACTAGAGTATTTCTTAAAATGAGACATGAGATCATAGTAGCATTTTGGTTATTGGTTCAGTTTCCTATTTCTTTCTAGATCTTTTTTAAGCTCACACTGTCCTTACAGAATGACCTCTTGAGCTGCTGTGTGTAGCCATGTGACCAGCTGTTTACTGTGCTTCCCTGCCCTAGTTTGAGTAATTCTGATAACCTAAGACAACATTTTTAGCTTTATAGTGAATCAGAAGGTTCAAGAGTGATTTGTTCACATCCTTGGGAAGAATCCAGTACTGGGGTAAGAGTGAAGTGTGGCAGAAAGCACTTCTGTGAGGGCTGATTATCAACTAATAAACTAATACCAGTACTGTTTGTTTTCTTTCTAGAGCTGTAAGTTTGCTTTAAAGAAATACCATAGGTGAGTTTTTTTATTTTTCACCAGGAGCAAAATTTTATTTTATTTTGCATTGAGGAGCTAAAAAATATCCTGCAATTAAGAGAGCTTGAAGTAGTTCACTGGCAGATCCCACTAAAGAGCTAATGGAACGAAGTTTATTTATGCTGATGAATGCCTCATAGTGGTAAACACTACACTTCATACTATGTTAATTGCCTGATAGTATGTTTTTATTTGCTACTATAAATCAACTTGTTGCAGTACGTTTAATATTTATAGTCCCACATCATTGTAACGTGCTTCTTTGCTTACTAAGAATTTTGAGGAATATAAGGTGCATTTTGTTATGTTCATTGGTGTGAGGTTTCCAGCTGATTTTTCATGTCCTTGAGTTGCAAATGCCTGAGTGTCATGAGATCTTTTATTTAAAAAAGTATAGCACACTGTTCCTATGCCAAATAGTCTTCTGGAAAGCTATTTTTGCTCCCACCCCCAATAGTAACAAGAAAATACTGCACTATGAGTTATTTTTAAGTGGATTGAAATAGCATCCATATTATTTCAAGCCACTGATATATAAAATCTTTGGAAGAAAAGAACTGACACTTGTTTATTGCATGGGTTTTTTTCATCGCACTTGTTTATTCTTAAATTTTAGAAAAGCATCACATGAACAAAAATTACTATTCAAGATAACTTGTGAGCTTCTAATTTGTAAGCATCATGCATTCTCATGTACTAGAAAGTTCTGATTGTGTACGTAAATGAGAATGACTACTATTCTTCCCTTCTATATTGTGATGAAACTAAAGAACAAAGCTCTGCATCCTTGACTCTTGTGAGTTGTGATTTGCTTGCTAGAACAGGGCAGTTCTCAAAAACCTGCAAAATTAATCCTGCAGAATAATCTTTTTGCTTTAATAACAGAAAGATGGTTGAACTCAGTGGAAGCAATGAAAATGTATGCACATTATTTTGTGTTCATTAAGATTTACAGGTGCATAAAATATTACACCAGAAAAGGTTTTGTTGATTTTGGAAAGTCAGAATGTGTAGATTGCACCACAGATAGCTCTTAAATAAATGGGTCTGAGTTTTCAACTGCATCATAAGGGATCTAACATAATTTTTCCTAATATACAATTGCAATAGTTGTGTAGGAATTAAATCTGGGGCTTACGGACATAGTAGTTGAGAATTTTATTCCAGTGACACAATTAATTACTTATTTTCTGTTCAATCACATTAAATAGATATGAATAATTAACAAAAGTCAAAGTAACCAGTATTTTCCAGTAATTTATGTGGACGGAACTAAAATTGAACTAGATCGTCTGTATACTTCCACTGTTCTAGTCAGCTTATGACTTCAAAGACAGCAGAATTTGTACCATATGTGTCAGTAGTATCTTAAAAACTTGTCAGATAACATCTTTAATGCAGTCTCTATGTGTATTTCAAATTTAAAAATCATAGTCTTCAAAAGAAATTTTTGCTAGATGCTGTTATGCTCTTCATTTCAAGAGTAGATGCTCCTAAATAATTAAAAATAAATGGTCAACTGCTTTTATAATGTTTTCTTGTGAATTGTAATTATTTTATAGATACTTTTTATTTGTAATCAGCTTCTTTCCCTATTCTATAGACAGAATTAGTTACTTCTGTAATAATTAGTGAAGTAGTTTTTGGAATTACCTGATTACTTTTGAAATATAGGAAAGAAAAAGTGTTAGGCTGTACATAAAGAAATTAACTCTAAAATAGAAGACTGTTTATTTGATGAATAACATTTTTTCTTACCAAACTGTATCTAATCAAATCCTTACGAAGCAATGCCATGCATTCAATGCATGTCCCATAATTCTCTTTGGAGACAGTGCACAGCTGCTGCAGTTAGTATTAGCTGCTTCTTATGGCTTGGTATTTTCTTTCAATAAAAATCACAGATGGCAGGGTGTCTTTCACACCATGATTGTAAATATGAGCTTGGTTCAGGTGAAGAGGTGATGTAAGTACATGTAATTCTACTTTAAGTATAAAAATCCCACATTGAGCTCAATTGTTATCTGTTTTCCTGTAGTCCCTGAAATGTCCAGACTTGATCCAATGACAGTAGTGGCATGAAAGATGTCTCTGCATCTCAGAGGGGACATTGGTGTCCTATTCCTGTTGAACTAATAACATAGTTCTGTGGAGTTTAGCTTCTTGAATGTTTTAGCTCTGGGTAGGTTTTAAGCGTAACTGTTACAGGTTTTGTTCTCTGTTCTGCTAAGTTCATGAGACTTCTTAAAACCTCCCACTTTTCTCAAGTTTCCTTTTGCAGATAGCTTATTTCCCTTCTACTCACACTGACACATCCTCTTTTGAGTGGGAAGGGGAGACTTGTAAATTATTTGCATAGAGCTTGTGGACTGTTGTTTTATGAGGGTTTTTGTTGCTAATTTTAGGGTGGTACCAAATATCATTATATATATCTCAGATTCTAATTTTGTTTCTGTGTTGAAAAGGAGTAATTAGAGCACATCTGCTCTGAAGAGTAGGGTATGCTGAGGACTTGAGTCCCACTTGAATTAGTTCCATAGATGGAAACAAGGTACCTGTGCCTTCTTGCCTTTGTAGCAAGAGCTTCTTGCAGAGTGTGTCAGCTTGAACACAGCCCTCTGAGGATGCAGTTGTGTTGCTTTATGGGCCCAAACTTGAGCTGTGACAATAGTTTGTTTGGTCAATATTAACTTGCAGAGCTATGCACCATGCTTTGTTGTGATGTGTAGAGATGCCCTAATAAAAGGCTGAGATTTTATAGAACTCTGCTGCAGACCTAACAAGCATTTAAGAGTTTCCATCAGGTTGTACCATGTGTTCCTGTCTAATACCAGTGCAAGCTACATCCATGTTAAGCAAGAGGATATAGAAACAGAATCTGATGGTGACTCAGAGTCAGAGGAATATAGAATAGGGACTGACACAAACACAGAGCCTATTATGGAACTATGATTATTATTAGAATTAATGCTGGTAGATACAAACTTTGTCTCTGGGCAGTCTCTCTGTTGACTTTTAAATTATTGCAGCAGTATTGGTGAATTTGCAAGCCACAGAAATTTGCTGAGAACATTTAATTCAGTTGACAGTGTAGAACTCTACCTACTATATGTTTTCCAGGCTATTTTAGGCACCACATGTGATGAAGTTTCCATCATTTTACTTAGCTTTCTCAGCTGAAAACAGCCTACATTCAACAAATTTAACAAGTCTAATTTGAAGCTATTTTCTGATTTTGTCTTACATTTCTCTCTTCTAAGTCAACTCATTGCCCCCATAATGACAATGGTAAGACTCCCATTGATTTAAATACAGCAATTTCAGCACTAATATTTATACATTTAAAAATGTGTAGGCAGTTCTCATTTCCTCCCAATTTTTTCATAATTGTGTTAAACTGTGGTGTCTGTATCTGAGGTTTGGTTTTTCTTTCCAAAGTTCTAATGATTTTTCATTTGTCCCTCTTCACTTAAAATTTATATAATTCTTCTATGAATCTCCTGTCATTAGCTTGCATCTTGCTGGTGGTGAAAAGCCTCAGTTGGAATCTCAGCATTGCAAGTGTGCATCACTTCAGCCTTTATTTTTATTGTCAAGCTCAATTGCTAACTCATAAAGCTGCTATTCACCATTACCTTGCTAAATGGGGTTTATTTATTTATTTTTTTTTTACTGCAAAAGCATTTCAGACAATTTTCTCTGCTTTTGACTTTCTGCAAATTTTCTAAGCTGAAAGGGTTTTTTTTGGCTTTTTTTTTTTTTAAATCCTCTTTTGACAGTTTGCCTTCTCTCTGATTCCTTTAAAAAGTATTTTTATCATTCTTTCTTAAAACTGCAACATCTTCTGAGTGATTTTTTTTCTCAGTGTTCATTTTCTTGTTGATTACTTTTTATTCTAGGATGCATAATAAAAGAGCTAAAAATCCAGCCTATTACCAGTCTTTGTGGAATAGTCTAGACGTAACAGTTCATTACATTTGCTTTTAATTACTGTATTTTTACATTGTATTTATTAGCACCATGTATTTACCTTCAGTCTGTGTGCCTGCGGACTTTATAAAGATGTGCAGACTATGAACTTGGTATTGGATGAGTATTCATCCATCCAGTGGTATGGATAGGATTTCTCTAATGCAGCTGAGATTGGAGATGTTTAACTGTGCATCGCTGGAGAGCTCTTCATTTCTATTCGAGGGTATAGAGGAGTTGTTGCAGTTTAGTTATAAAGTTAGCAAAGATGATACATGTCTGTGAGACTTTCTGTTTATCAATGGAAAATTTTAATTCTTGGTGAATTTGTTGATTTGGTGTCAAGCAAAATTTTATCAAGGAAGTTTTCAAGTCTGCTCACTGCTTAGAGACAAGTGTCTTCAGTTACAGGAACAGGTAAGTACCCATTTATCAAATTGCTTTCTCCTCTCTACTGGTGTATTAAACAGGTAGGCAGGATCCATCTGCTTATGTTCAGATGCGTGGCAAGCTGAACAACAGCAAGATGTGCTTTTTGATGAGAACAACTGTGGCTGTGCATTTCTGACCTGTTGTCAACACTTAAGTTCGTAACAACTCACAATCACACCTAATGTTCTGGTGAAGTATAATCTGCATGAGGAAGGGAACATAGATATTTTGATAAATATGTAATCTTTGCTGCAGTATGCCAGAACAGTGCTTTAATACATGCCTCAAAAGTTACATTTTCTGTTTGTGGCATGAAGATGTTTAGGGGAGACTGAGGACATAGAAACTTCTTGGGCTATGCAGATGGACTGTTTTGGGTGCAGGGACCCAGTACTGATATAGTGTATTCCTCACTGACCCTTACAGCAGTTACTGAAGAAAACTGTGGCCAGAGTTGTAGCCTAGGTTTGTCTTGGAGAAATCTAGTTGGATTGCTTCAAAACTAGATTTGGAGGAGAATTAAGTGATGTGTATGAACAAGGTATGGTGCTTGTACTTGCAGTCTGTAATACGGCAGTGCAGGTAAATCCATAAAACTATGTCTTATGTCATCAGTATGTATTTAAAAAGATACAAAACACTTAGTTGCAACTGCTGACATTTCTTTAGCCCCTCTTTCTGCAATCCTGTGGATGGCTTTCTGCATAAGATCGTGGTTGAGCTTCAAGTAATAGCTCACCCTTATTTGTGTAGAACCCTTAGTACCCGTTCCACTGTTCATTTCAAAACCAACTGATGCAGCATCAAGGTTTATTGAATATAATCAGTGGCCTTTCTAGCACATACATGCGAGGGAGGGCTTTGCCCATGTGTTTTATATTCTGGAAGCTGACCTAGGAAGGAAGAGAGCAAGAGGAAGGTGTCCTTCAACTCAGTGGATTTTTTGGCGATCTGTAGATGTCAGAATTCTTGTGGGTTTTTTTTTTTTTTTGACCACAGTCCTCATTACTTGAAGGGAAATGTAGGCTGCAGAGCCATAGCCTGGACTTCATAGCTATGGAACAGCAAATGTTTAAAGGAAAACTTCTCAGCCACATGATCTTACATGGAAGTTTCTCTTATTATGCATAATAGTTATGATACTAAATTTGATGGCTCATTTATTGGCTTTTTCTGAATCACCTTCTCTTAGAAAATACTTTCTAATCAACTCTCCCATATTTTCATTTATATTCTTTCAAGATATTTACTATTTATGTCATGGCTTAAGAGCAAACCCAATAACTTTAAAATAAACCAAACCCAAACCCATACATTAGTTATCTCTTCTTGGAAGGAAATATTGATAATATTACATGAGGGATGTAACAATAAAGGTTAAAATTAATTTTACAGTTCAAAGAGGAGTAACCAGAAATGTTCAATCAGTTCTGTATATGGGGGGGATTTAGATTTTGAATCTTCACTTTATATGTGAATGAAATTTAATCTACTACAGCTTTTGTTTGGCTTGCTTTGTCAGTGCTATTATCTTGTTCTGTCATTTTGAATTGAAATTTAGAAATTAATAGTTGTAGACCTCTTTTAAAAATAAATTTAATTTTGAAACAAATCTTTATTTTGGGAAAAGAAGTGCATTGCTTGAATTTTTGAGTTTTTGTGCTATCTTAAGAGGTAAGTGTGATAGTTTCACCTAAGTTTATGGTATGGGAAATCAGTTTCTCCATGTGATTTGTATCTTTTCTTCATATGTATTTTTTGTTTCGGCAAGCTACTTGAACTCCTCTGCATCTGATAATTTTTCCAGGCAGATATTTCTTACTGAGGGATTTTTAGTATGGAGTTTTCCCTTTCTCTTTCCCTAAGCTACATACATCTCTAAATAGGGTTGTTTATGAACAAAAAAGTTTGGCAGATTCGCTAGGGTGGAGTGCAGTTTAGATATCTGTCTTGTGAAGCAGAAGTTTACATAAATCTTCCTTAGCTAAATTGCTGGGTAAGAGCCAATTATGTATAGTAGAACTGCTTTTTTGAATCTAAAGCTGTATGCCTAAACTTGTCAGGCCTCATGGAAATTGTAAAATTCTCTTTCCTTTTCTTCCATGTTCACCATGCTTTTCCATAGTCTCTGCAAAAAAATCCATAGTGCCTGTAAGGAGGAAACCTCTGACAAGTGTGATCACTTAAACTTCCAGTCGAGCAATGAATTTATACTGCAGAATTTATAATTTTTCTCTGTAATGCTTTGCAGGATGCCTTCTTTGGTCAAATTTTGGCCAAGTTCAATGAGTCTTTGTATAATGCAATGCAAATAGCATTTTTTCAATTGTTTGTTTGTTTGTTTGGTGTTGTGGTTTAAGCCCAGTCAGCCTTGCGGTCGCCCTCTCACTCCCCTCCCTTCCTCCCCCCTGCTCCTGGAGGAATGGGGAGGATAATCGAAAGAATGTAACTCTCATGGGTTGAGATAAGAACATTCCAGTAACTGAGGTATAACACAAACCACTGCTGCTGCCACCAATAATAATAATGATATGGGAAATAACAAGGGAAGAGAATACAACCGCACACCACCCACCAACCGATACCCAGCCTGATCCAGCAGTGATCTAAGGCTTCCAGGTAACTGCCCCCAGTTTATATAGTGGTCATGATGTGCTGTGGTATTGAATACCTCTTTGGCTAGTTTGGGTCAGGTGCCCTGTCTCAGAAAGTCCCTGAGACTCAGAAAGTCCTTGGTCAGAGTAAACATTACTGAGCAGCAGCTAAAACCATCGGTGTTATCAGAGCTGTTACCAGGCTGAAAGTCAAAAACACAGCACTGCACCAGATACTAAGAAAGAGAAAAATGACTGCTACTGCTGAACCCAGGACAGTTGGTTCACTACCCCCTTGCCTCCCTTTACTTATGTCCACTCTAAATTTCCTTTAACTTTCTAGGGTCACACATAGCTTTTTGTGTTTGTTCTGCATTGGCTTCTTAACAATTTTGCTCTTTTTCACTTTCTGCTCTTTTTCACGTAAGTACCCCAGAGGGGGATGATATCGGATTATTAGCAGTTATTTTGCCAACTGCCAGTAAAGCCAATTCTCATGACCCCTGACAACTAGGTCTTTATTTTGGTGTCTACATAGGAATTTTGGGCTTCATACTTGCATTTGGTACTGTATACCACTGAAATCACAGTTGTCAGCTGTCTTGAAAGACTTTGATACCTGTTTCCTTCTTGGATGGTGTGAACAGTGGGCAACAAGCTAGGTTGGGCTATTACAAAATTTAGTGAGAAGGAGCCCGAGATCTTTGATATCTCCAAGACGGAAGGCATGATCATTAAAAATAATTATCCAGTGCCTGATACTTCTTAATTACTTATAAATTCATCATTTTAGACTATAGTCAATTTATATCCTGCCAGGAGAGTAGCCTACAGGTCCTGAATTTAATTTTATTAGCTTATTTGAAGCAGTATATTACCTATTTAAAAATACTTCAAAATGTAATTATTTTAATTATTTTTGATCCTACAGGTTACATTGCTAATTATTACTGATATTATAAATTTATCTTATTATATGGGATGGATTTTGTCTGACTAGTTTTGGGGTTTTAATTAAAAGTTCTAATGGATTTATTATTAATAGCTTTGAGCTCTATTAACTGGAATGCTAATCACCTTTTCTCCCCAGTATTTTCTGTGGGAGACATGTGGGCGATTAGAAGAATGATTCAGTCCCTCTCAGCTAGCTGTTGAAGTGGGATGATTTGCAGTCTTCTGCAGAAGGCTGTGGCTTGTGCTGGCTGCTACAAAAGGAAGTAACATTAAAAGTTGGACTGGATGATACCCTCCAACCTGGTATTATATGGTATTCTATGAAGCAGTATTTAACAATCAAGGCTCTCATACAGGATGACTTGTCTAATAGTTCTACTACTAGTTCTACCAGTACTAGTTCTACTAATAGTTTTTCTTCTACTTCTTCTGATAGTTCTACTCTACAGGGTATTACAAACTGGTGTGACTTCACAATTATGTCTATGAATATTATTTTACCCCAAAAGTAGCTAGACTTCCAGGCAAGTTCTGGCCAATGTAGATTCTGGAAACAGGGAAAGAGTTTGAAAGAGATGGGAAAAAGAGAGTGGGGAAGTGGGGGAGGAATCTGGGAGCTAGAGAACTGGAGGGGGTTGAGGATGTGTACCCAAAAGTAATTCAAGGAGCCTTGGGGCTTACAGAAGAGGTGGTGGAGAGGTATGGAGCTGGATGGAAGGGGGTCACAGTGCAGTAGAGGGTATGGGAAGCAGGAATTTGGGTGCAATGGAGAAGTCTGGAGTTCAGGCATAACCAGAAGGCAGCAGGGATCAGCTGCAGTGCAGAATCCACTAACGATGCCCCAAAGCAAACCCTAGTGCTGTGTGTTTTTTGGAGAGGAACTGCAGTTAATGTTTCTGCATGGTTTGGAGTGTGGGACGGAACAGCAGATAGCAGAGGAGTTATGGCTCTGCTAAGGCAGCAGCTCTCAGGCAGAGAGTTGGACAGTTGTGAAATACTCCAGAACTGTTGATAGTGCGCATAACCCAGGGCTGCAGTGCACACCAGAAGGGACAGACCATTAGGACATTAGAGCATTGACTTCTTTGTAGGCCGGCCTGTGCATGTTGGACATCACAAGCTTTTCATATCTTACAGTACTGTTTGATAGGCTGTTGTAATGGTCATAAAATGCCTTTGCTGTGGGCCAGTTAATAAAAAAGATTCCATAGTTTTAAAGGTGTACAACTCTTTCTTTTTTTGAGGTCATACATTGCTGTGCTGTATTTCCATACAGGTAGACTAAGATGATGACTTAATTATGTGCTTTTCTACTAGTAAAAATTTGCTCATTCTAAAGTTTATAATCAAGTGGGCAAATGGCTTGAAACAGTTGTTGAGGTGTAAAGGGCAGGAAGTGATAACTGTAAGGCTTACTTATATTAAAGTTTGGAAGCCACTGTGCAGCCTTGTTTAAGACAAAAGTAGGGGGCACAGACTAAGCTGTATAATGCCTCTGAGAAAGACTAGAGTTACTAAAATATTATTTGTGCTGAAGTTGTGAACAGTTTGGCAGCCTGCAGCCATCTGGTTATAGTCAAAATGACTACCACTGAGGCCTTTAGATTAAACAATGACCAGAGATAGTACAGTTCTTTCCATTCTTTCACCTCCTAGGTACCCATGAAGAAAATACTTTCAAAGAAATGCTGGGAAGTCTGACATTTTGCCACATTGATTAAAAAAAAACCCCAAACCAACAACTCCCCCCCCAAAAAAAAACCTCAAATCCAACTCCACCCAAACTTTACCTTATTAAGATGTATTTTTGAAGTCTTCTGAGAATTTTGTGATTTAAAGGAGCCCAACTGAGATTTAGATGTCCAGATAATATTGGATATGCGTAGTAAAAAGATGCATAAGCACTCCTATTGCCTACTTTTAAAAATCACAAAAGGGGTTGGATTGCCTGGTCTGGATGCCTTAATGTGGCACTATATACTAGCCTGTCTCTTATCTTCACTGTTTAGATGCAATTGTAGTGTTTTCTTACAACTTTGTATTTGAGATGAAGTCCAGAACATGGTCACCTACACATCTGAATTCAGGAAAAAAACCCAGCTGCAGCCCTACATAAGGTATGTTCTTTATGAATAGAGAAAATCTGTGGTTGTAGTATATTTGTTATTTATTGTTTTAATGTTGAAAGCCATTTTAACAGAAAATTTGCTTCTCTAAACCAATTTACTGATTAAAAATTGCGTACTCCACCTGTCACCTACATTACAGTGTATTTAACTCTTTTCTTGATTTCTCTAGACAAATGCAAAGTGACATCTTAAAGGAAGAGCAGCTATAACTAGCACTCAGGACTTAATAATTGACCTGAGGTACCTTCTGTGACCTTGGCAGCATAAGGCAGATTAGTAGTTCAATGCTTTTTTCTGTTCATGTTTATTTCATCACAGGTAAATATGTTGTGTTCATGCACCTTGCAATCTGTGAAGTTAAATTTAAACAATTTGCTATCATGTCTTGAGCAAGGAACTGAAAATCACACTTCTGTCTCTGTGTACCAATGTTCTGTCTTTGGTGAAGAAAATATTAATAAGAATGAGAAAGGTGTGATTTAAGAAGAGACTGAGTAAATGTGGGGAACTAAGTTTATATATTTTGAAACAACATGATCCCAGATATCAAAGGAATAATCAGAAAATAAGGTAGCATTCACATGAGTTTGAAATCTCAGTAGAACTATTTCTGAATCTCTTCACTGAAATGCTGGTGTACCATATAATGTGCTGATTGGAACAAACTCCTGTGTGAGTCTCTTTCCAGTAATAAGTATAACAAATTTCTTTTTAAGCCAGTGGGAGAAGTGAATTTATAGTCATTCCCTGCCAACCACTTAAAAAGCTGCCAGCTAATCTGTTTCTCTGCTTTTTGTGTCAAAGTTGAAACCTATCTTGACTTGAGCTGAATTCTTTATGTAAAAGCATGGTGATTGCTGGTGTTTTCCTGTTGTAAAAAAACCCTCAGCTGAAAACTTCTGAAACCAGTTTTTATAATTACATGATCTGTAGTGGAGCCTGAAAGTGTTAAAAGAGCTAGAGTAGGGCAATTACTAAGAATTCAGGCTGCCAGGCACAACAATTACTGCGTTTTGTTGATTTCAATGTAAAAAAATTAATTTTTGTTTAATGGAATTTTGACCTGTACTGTTATACTTGGTATGTAATTGGTGCGCATACAATATATATTGCCTATCTGTAAATGGGTAGACAGATGCAGAATATGAATTCTAACAGTGGAGCTCTGTCACTATTGCCTTTGCTTAATAATGTGATGATCTCTGCTTGCCAGAGAACTTCTTCCCTTCAGTCACAGCTTTATTTAGGCTCTTGGTCCTTCTCTTTCACTTCTTGTACAACTTTGCCTCTATTTCTGCATGTTCTGGTCCACATTCTTGAATTTTCTTCTGTTCTCACATTATTATGATAAATTTTCTTATAAATCATATTTTCTGTTATTGATCCAGCTATCTTGTGTGTCAATCAGTCAATTTCTTCTTATTGTTTTTTAAGATAGAAAAAGTGAATGTGGGACAAATTCATAGAATCGTAGAATCATAAAATAGTTTGGGTTAGGAGGGCTCTTAATGCCCATCTAGGTCCAGTAAAAGGCTGGGACACCTTCCTCTGGGTTGCGCCAAGCCCCATCCAGCATATCCTTGAACACTTCCTGTGGTGGGACAGCCACAGCTTCTCTGGGCAACCTGTGCTGGTGTCTTGCCACCCTCTCAGGGAAGAGCTTCTTAACATCTAATAAAAGTTTCCCTCCCTTAGTTTCAAATTCTGGATGCCATTGATAGTTAACATATTCTGCAAATACCTATTTGCTTCCCAGTTTTTCAAAGACTTTTTCTATAATTTATGTAAAAGCTATGTTTTGGTATATAACAGAGAGAAATGTAATGGTGTTTTTCATAGTACCCCTTAGAGTATTTAGGTTTAATTATTTCAAATATGTAAATAAAAGGAAGGCAAGAATGGTTAGCAGCCATGGCTTCATCTTTCATTCCAGTGGACAGTACTGGTAAGGAGTATTACAAGAAGGGGTAAAGCATTGTAGCATAATAAATAATATCATAGCATAATATTCCTTCAAGCTCCATAAATTCATCTGGGTTTTTTTCTGAATGTTCTACACATCTGAATACCATTGCAATGAAAGAGAAGCTTGTACAGTTCCAGCCCTTGCAACTGATTGCTCCCCTGAGAGCACCCTCCAGTGTTGGTCTTGGCACAGGCTTATCCTAATGGCCATAATTTTCATCAGAATTTTTTGCAACATTAATTTTCAGCATCTTTATCATTCACTAATATCTTTCTCCTAAAAATGTGTCTTTAAAAAATTAAGTTAAAATATCCCAGTCCAACTAACTTTTATCAAACATCTGTTCAAACTTTTGCATCTACCTTTCTAAACAAGTCTAACAGAAAACACAGTAAAGTCAATAGCAGGATCATAATCACTGTTTTAATCTTTGCATTTGAAGTTCAAAATACATAGTAATCCACACAGCATGTCTCAGGATCCAGTGTGATTTCTTTTTGAGACTGTTACCAGAATATGTCAATGTTCCTGCTTTTGAGAGAGATGTCAGTGTATCAACTCATCAGGGACTGTAGCAATAGCACAAGCAGTAATGGATTAAAACTTTAACAGGGGAGATTTAGATTGGATATAAGGAAGAAGTTCTTTTCTGTTAGAGCTGTGAGGCACTGCATTCCTTAGGCTGCCCAAGGAAGTTGTGAATGCTCCATCCCTGGCTGTGTTCAAGGCCAGGTTTGACAGGCCCTTGAGTAACCTGTTCTAGTGGGCAACCATCCCTGCCGTAGCAGGGGGATTGGAACTGGATCATCTTTAAGGTCTTTTCCAGCCCAAACCACTCTGTGATTCTGTGAATCACATACAGGCATACTGTGCTTGCATGAACTACTGTCTGTAGGTGACATAATTTGGAGTAATGGTTGAAAGACTATTTTGAATCTAAGCTGAAGGAGGTGGTTCAGGAGGTTTGGTTTGCTCTATCTTAAAACTAGAAGACCAGTTTGCTTCTTATTTATGCAAAATCCTCTCAAAGAACTGTGCTCTGTTATTTCAAGTGTGTATTAGCAGCCCTAATTTCTTCAAATATCATCAGTCTCTTCACATAGTGCTGAAATGAATATGGACATACTTTCACAAGTTAATAAACAGAAAATGTTTGAATTGTTAGTGTACGAAAAATGTGATTACCTGACCTTATAAATTGTGCCTGATGTGACTAATTTCAGTTACAGAACTTTATATTAAAAAATACTTTGATCATTGATTGCAGCATCCGTCAGAACTCTATGGGAGAGCGCCATTATTTGAATAACTGTTTAGAAACAATGGTGCTCAATATTTTGTAAATCTATTCCCACCCACAAATACACCCTGATCTAACCTGTTGGTTTGGATATCATAGTTTAGCCTTGGCTGAAGCATATTGTGCAACTTTTTCCTTCTAACAGTAAAGGAATTTAACATTTCTCAACCCTTTCTGGGCAGAGAGTTTGCATATCCCATCACGTACTTATCATTAATAACACACATTTATTCCTCAGCTGACAATTTTTCATAGCAGTCAAATTCTGAGTAGTAGCAGATGGTTTCAAGGCAGCATTCTTTTTGTTAAAAGCCTCAATCATATCTGGCGTTATTAGGATAATAATTACCTCTGGAGTGTTAGAATAGTGCTACTCCTTCAGAAATTTAAGGTGTGTTTTGCTACTTCATTTCTGATTTTATTGTCAGCTGTTTAGATTCAAGATGCAAGTGTGAAAGTGGGATTAAAGCTGTAGTGACCTAATTATAGTTTTTTGCAGCTGTTAAGCACCAGTAATTTAAAGATAGTAATTTGTACCTGGGAAAAGGAATAAAATCTTTTTATTGAAAATTCATCATTACAAACTCCAGTGGTCTTCATAAAAGTCAGCATTTGTCAATCTTTTAAAAATGTTTGAGATTGTAAATTTTCTGGTCAGCCAGCCACTGCAGTTCTGTTTGCTGTGGATGCAATAATTCTCATTAACTGCTAAAGAATATGTGGAATCATATTCATGTTTATCTTGGCCATATGTACATGCCACAGTCATCTCCTTCAATATTTTAATTTAATTGCCCTCTTGAATGTAAGTGGATGTTGTGTAGTCATACTATATATGGATGCAACCCAAAGTAATAAATGTTCTTGCGCGTCTCAATGGAGCATTAGCTTTGTGGACACACTACGGTTATTTAAATGTCAGCACAGTTATTTTACTTCTGATCATTTTAGTAAAAGCATCCAGTTAATGTGCTTATCCAGCATGGTTGGATATCCCATTCATCTGAAGGGGCATTCCAGAGGAATAAGGCCGCAAGTTTTAAATTGGGGATGGTTTCATCATCTAAACAGCAAGTTGGATTTCCTAGACTAACATCTAGACTCTCTGGAACCACAGGTTCAAGTCCTGGCTGACAGCCCTGCCAAGTGTTACACTTTACACTTATTTGGTCCCCAGTGTGCTGCTCCATGACAGCTCTTTGTTATCTCATACATAGAGCAGCAAATAAACAGTGTGTTTTATCCCCTTCCAGTGAGGTAGACGTTGACAGCTACTTTGTAAGGCCCTGGAATTGCCTCTGCTGCTGGAAGTAAACTCCTGGAATTGCCTCCCGCTCTATCCAAGAGACACACTTGGCATATTAGAGTGTGGGGAAAATGTGCATTCAGGAAATGCGGAGCTTCCCTCCCCTTCCACAAAATATGAAAAGTGTTGAGAGAAAACAGAGATATCCAGAACTGAATATCTTTGTGTTTGGAAGGAGAATGTGAAGGTTCAGGTGTTCCCTGAACTCTGGCTAGTCTTCAAGGTGACTGTTGACCTGCACCTTATTGTTTGGTGATCTCTCTGGTTATAGATGCCATATGCAGATATCAAACAAAAAAATAACCATCCCAGTTGAAAAAGTGTTTAGAAATTGAGATGAAAAGTTTGAACTGTACTGACACCTTTGTAGATGACCCTTTTTAAAGTAAACATTTTGACAGAGAAATTAAGTATCATCTTTGATGAATAAAGCAAGATTCCTAAACTGGCCAAGTGACATTTCATAAAGAGCTCATGCATTGATTATAATCTTGCTTGTCTCAAGTTTTGAAAGAAAATATGGAGAACTGCAGAGAATCATGATGACATTGTTGTCCTGCATACTTAAGTGAAAATGGGCAGTGTAGGCCAGCTGTAAACATGCATCTGCTCCTGTATCATTACTCTTTAATTGAGTCGTTCTATTCATTCATAAGTTGATTGACATCCAGGGAGAATTTGGCTATACTTATCAGTACTGTGCTTGAGTGCCGAACAGACAGATTTCACATAAATATTTTAAGGCATCAGATATGTTAGTTTCGATGAGTATTTTGACAGACTAAAACAAGAAAATACTTTAACCCATCCCTGATATTGTTACTGCTAAAATACTGTTTAAGTAGGAACTGCAATCTAAGAGCACTTTAAATCACCAAACATCATCTGTCTAGATATAAAGAAGATTGAAATATAGCAATCTTCAAGACTGGGGACAATTATTAAGCATACTGGAGAACAGTGAGTGAAAAAAAGCCCCAAACAATGAAGTCTGCTTAATATTTCCACAGAAGAGATAGAATTTACATTTTTTTAGCTTTTTTTTAATCACAGAGCAGGTCCCTAATCACACTGACAAGCAGAGTACTTAATGTATGTACTAGAGATAGTTGAAGAGCTGAATGAACGTTGATGAATATGAAGCTTTGAACTTAATAATGAGACTAGGAAACTTCACACTATGTCTTCACATGGTTTGAAAGAAGCAATGAGTAAGGATTAAAAAAACATGCATGTGTGTGACAGCAGCAACTTTTTAGAGGAGTGTTGTTCTGAGAACCATTGTTGTTATCCAGATGGTATTAATTTCTCCTCAAAGTACTCTCCAAGAGGTATGGCTGTTCTCCAGAGGGTTTGGGGAAGTCCTGCAGGTTTGCTCAATTTGGCCATTTCTTTTTCATTAGGTTTCTGTTCGAATATTGGAAGGGAAATTGCAGAAATCAGTTATGCTGTACTTTGATTGTTGTTGGCTGGGTGTGCTGTGAGGTTGTGACTCACCCCTGCAGCAGCCTGAGCATGGAGCTGACACGATGTGTGAGCAAACCACTGTGTGCAGGGAGCAGTGTGTCCGCTGCACAGTGCTTCGTGCCGGCCAGGGTGGGAATGCATCAGGTCTCATTGGAGCCTCTGCAATAAACAGGATCTTACAGTGCTGCAGCATCAACCTCCAGCCTGCATTCAAGCTCTCCGCAGCTGTGAAGACAAGTACCAGAGAGGAGCTGGGGTGGGAGGGAAATGAGCAGGATATCTGGAGTTGGAATGTGGGCAAAGAGGTGAAGCAGGTACATGTTTCTGGTTAAATAGACAATAGAATAAAAATAAGTCTGAAATAAAAGAATAGTCTTATTCTATTGTAAGAGCTGTTTAGCAGTACAGTGTCAGTCATTCCCAGACCTTGTGCTCTACAATAATATTAGAAATTTAGCTGAGATATCCAATTGTGCGTATCTGAGTGATCCTCACACATAATCATGTATAAGTTCTTGCATGTCCTCTTGCATTCTGGAAAGTTTATTTTATTACTATAGATATATTTTTTGAGAGTTTCATGCTTGGGGAAAAGGTAATTTTTTAGAAAAAGCAATTTTACCTTTCTATTAATACAGCAATAATTCAGGCTTTAGATTTTTGCTCCTGCACTTCAGTGAAATGAAAATTAAACAAACTTCATCCTAACTAGAATCAGTTGCCACAAAAGTAAAAACCTGAGGAGAAGAAAAAGCTATTAAGAGATTTAAGCACACAACGCACAAGACCTTTTAGAGGAGATTAAAGTATGTGACAAGCATTAGTATTTCAAGGTGCTGCAGTCTACTCATGGATTGATGTGCCTCAGAATGAGATGAGGCACATTAAAAGCTGAAATCATTCAAGCTGGCGTGAGACTGAATATGAGCAATTACCAAATAGTTAGGCATTAAATAAAATGGATGATTTTGTGAAATTCCAGTAGAGAAGACTTTTTTTTTTGTGTGTGATCAAGCACTTGGTCTTTGAACCTTTCCCTTGAAAGACAAATTTTATGAGACAACACTAATTGTGGAAACTGGGAAGCTTGAAAGGAACAGTTCCAATTTTAATGTTGCCGTCTAGCACTTTGTGTGGTGAGAAAGCATCACTCACTAACTAAAAAAAACATTAAAGTGTTTAACTTCAGCATTTCCGTAAGCATTAACTGTTTTAAAAGTCACGGCCATTAGCATTTGCAGGTTAGGACTGCTGGCACAAAAAATTGCCAGGTACCTCTGTTGTGCTGGTGTAGTAGTGAAGACTTATATGCAGACTCCATTAGGAGGCTTTTTCTGCATTAAAGAGTCTTATTCCTTCTGCATATTAAAGCAGAATCCTCTTAGGTCCCATTCAAACAGTTTGTCTGGACTGTAAATCAGATATAGGAGTTTTACAAAGGGTTTTAGTCTAAAGCATGTATAACTGTGATTAAACAGCAAACACAGATTTCCACTTGTATGGCTGTACACTTAATTGGAATCCAGCCCTGGGGCAGCCACCAAAATGGGATGATAGAGTGTTCAGTTGAAAAGAAAAACAATAATTGCAAAGTAGTTGTGAATAGTTGTAAATTAGGCACTAAGTAAGTGACAATGAGGGAAACAATTTTTCTTCACTTTGTTTCTATGTTTTCTTCCAATCAAGGGGAAAGCAGATCCTTTAGAAGTATGATTTTTCTTGCAGGTAGTTTGATTTGCATTCACTGAACTCAGCCAAAGGTTTGACACTGACTAAGTAGAAGCAGGCTCAAACACCGTAAAATCCTATAAACTCATTAAAAAGATACAAATATGCTGTGCATTGAAATCTTAAAAAGAATAATTTGACTGATTAAAACTGCTCGAAACTTAACTTATTAAATCAGAGTGAATCTTGTTCACCAAATTTGGTGAACAAAACATTTATACAAGCTTTGAAACATCAAAACTGAATTCATAATTAATGGTTTGGTTTCAAAATGAAGTGTTTTCTGTAGTTTCAGCCTGTGTTTCAAAAGCAGGTAAGTTATGTAGTGAACTGAAGGATGGATGAAGATTCTTTCTTGAGTCTTTAACCTTATAAGTAACTATCTGTGTGCCATTCACTGTGGGCAACGTGGCAAAGTTCCTTGTCTTGGTCATAGTATTTGTGTGCTATTTGACCACCTGGTGTGTTCACATTGCTGCTTCTTAGTATGTGTAGGGGCCTGAACTTTACTGCCTACTCTTTGGTTACTCAGACCTAGCTTCCATTTTTTAAGCATTCTCTTACAACCTCCTCTATTTGAGGCCCTTTTACCCTCATTCAAATTTGGCAGAAATTTGGTCACCCAAGTGTGTGCTTTACTTGTTTCATCTGAATTGATAACTTGTACATTAAAGTCCACAGCTAATCATGAGTTCCTTTAGAAGCTAATAAGCGACTAAAAAAAGAAAAAAAAAATAATCCTTACAGACTTTTTTGCTAGTTCAGACTCAGAAAAGTGATTATTTCTACTTGTTATTATTAACCAATTCTAGTGTTTATTGGCATCCCCCAAATTAGATTTGCATGGCTGAATGGCCTTTACCGAACAAATACCAGTTTTATTCTGAACTTCATAAATGTTTTAATTGCATTAGGTACCAGTTTGATCAGATTTCAGCACTGACACTTTATCAGATCAGTAAGTTGACTGTGTTGTTTGATATGGACATTCTGTGTAAAAATCTCTCTTGGTCTTTCACATTAATTTTTGGCAGGTGTTTGGATCTACCAGGTTCTCTTACCTTTTTGTTCTAAAATCTGTGAATGAGTCACATGGTTTCTCCTGATGTATTTATTCAGTCGACATTCTACACTTAACATATGCTCCACATACTTATGACCTGAAAAACAAAGTTACGTTGGTGATTGCAGATCTTCAGCCTTCATGATCTTGATCCGGAAATTGAGTGCTAGTGTCATGTATTGACTGTGTTTCGTGAGCTAGACTAGACACAACAGCTGTTACTATAATAGAATGATGGAGAAAGCTAGAATAGCATTTAATTAACTATAACCATTGATTCTGATTTTACAAATAGCTCTTTGGGTGAGCCAGATAGAAAAGCTAATCTGAGTATCTCATTGAACATTTATATATTTTTCTTGCTCACAGGGATGTTTAGTTAGGTTAGTGTAGTAGGTTGAATGTGTATTTTTTGATTATTTCAGCCTGGTGGATCCCCTGGGGAGCCAAAATGAGCACAAGCTCTCAGTGATATTTTAGAGTTCATTGTATATCCCGTTAATGAGAATCATGCCCTACAACTATGTTCATTTTGTGGCTAAAGTTAAAAATATCAGAGTGGGTCTCAGGACATTCATGTGGCTTGAATCTCAACACCATTGTCATACTTGAGTAATCTCAATGTAGTTTAGAAGGAATAAGAAATTCAGTGTTGCTCAGAGCCCACTCAGATCATCAGCTTTGCTAGAAATTATTTATTGCGCACCCAGAGTTGAACATATGAAGCATTTTGCTGCAAGGGCTTTCTGATGTTTTTGAATACAACTGATACAGCGTTTTGTGTCCACCAAGTTGGCCCAATAGCACACGGAGCATTTTCTTTTTTTTTTTTTTTTTTTTTTTTTTTGCAAACCCCAGGTTATTATTGAATTGCCTTTTCTTTGGCAATAGATTGAAAGTTTTAAACTCTCATCCCTAATACAAACATTAATTGTTTAAAAAGATGCACTCATGATTTTGACACTGATTTTTAAAGGCTGTTTACAAAAACCCATGACAAAGTTTGTTTTGAAATTGAAAATAAAGAATTTACATTTTTAAAGTAATGCTGTCTTTACTAAACGTTTCTGGATAGTGTATTGATACTAGGTTTGGCATTGTCTTAAAATCAAATCCAGATTCAAATATTGAATACTTTATTGGACAGGTGGCCCAGATTAATATTTTAGTTATATTTTCTTCTAGAAAGCATGGGAAATTTGTTCAGACTAAAATTTCTTGCTGGCATTCCAATTTCTGCAGAACAGAACAGATGTTTAGGGTTTCTCTTTCAGAGTTTCACTCTTTTTTTACATTTCTATGAGATATAAACTTAATAAACTTTAAACTTTTATGTTAAAAAGTTCACTCTTGCCATTTCCTCCTAGAGTACATATGCAATATTTTCAGTTGTTGCTTTCCTATTGTTGTCTCTTGGATAGGCCTTAATAAATAGGGATGGGTCAAGGAGACTTACTGGTGTTGGTGGGTGTCAGTATTTGTGAATTTTAGTGTTAGCAGAAAATATTTGCAATATGTAACTGCTTTTTTTATGAGCTGCTGGGTCAGACTCATACTGATGAGTATTATCCAACCTTCAGTTTTGATGATTATATCTCACTACCTTTATTAGACCATACAATCACAGAATGGTTTGGATTGGAAGGGAACATAAAGACCATCCAATTCTGACATCCTGCCACTGGTGGGGACAGCTTCCCCTAGATCAGGTTGCTCAAAGCCCTGTCCAGCCTGGCCTTGAACACTGCCAGGGATGGGGCAGCCACAGCTTCTCTGGGCAACCTGTGCCTCACCACCCTCATAGAGCAGAACTTCTTAACATCTTAACTGCATCTGTCCTCTGTCAGTTTAAAGCCATTCCCTCTTGTTCTGTCCTTACAGACCCTCGTAAAAAGCCCCTGTCCAGCTTCCTTGTCAGCCCCTTTAGGCAACAGAAGGCTGCTCTAAGGTCTCTCCAGAGCCTTCTCTTCTCCAGGCTGAGCAAGCCCAACTCTGTTAGCCTTTCTCCATAGGAGAGGTTCTCCAGTCCTCGCTGCATTTTTGATAGTTTTGAGTGATACGGAACTTTATAGAATAGGTCTACAGTTATACTAAAAACCTTTTTTGCACATGCAGACCACTTTTTTTTTCTTTTTTTTGTATTATGTTGAAATACAGAAACTTGTAAATTATTTTGAAGTTCATAAAAATACTACTGCTCTACACTAATAAGTGTCATTGCTGTGGAATTCAAGAACAGATTTTATGGTATCTATCTTTAGTCTTGTATTTTATGTAAAGATATAACATTATTAATCATAGACAGAGAAGACCTAATAGGTCCTAATTCCAAGCATCACCACTACTTCTGGCATTGCTGGTATTTTCACATATGACCTTTCTAAACAGGCAGGGTGTTCTTGTTTGTTTTCTTGGAAGCTGACTTCTTTAAAAGGAAATATTACATTTTTATTATTCTGTGTGAGCAGGTTGTATTCTTTACAGAGTATGGTATAGGAGCATTGTAATAAAATGATATTAATATATTAGTGCTTTATAATTCACATATCAGCTTATTGGTAGATGATATTGAAGTTTTGCACACCATTAAAAAAAAAATAAAATAGACCTCTATGTGAGCTTCCATTGCAACAGAAGTTGGAAGAGATAGAGTAGAAACAGCTTTTTAAGTAAAAAGAAAAATCCTATACATTTATTTTGGCTTACTTATTTATGGATTCATTTCCAAACTCAAAAAAAAAAAAAGG
>JANRGW010011081.1:907-51233 GCA_024733675.1 Psilopsiagon aymara | reverse complement strand
AGCGCGCTCCGCCCCGATGGCCGCCGAGGCGGGAGGGCATCGCCTCAACGCCCGGGCGGGTCGGGTCATACCCGCTCTGCCCCGCCGGCATGTGGGGCTGAGCCATCAGCTCCCTTTATTCTTCTGCAGCGCTGCGCGCCGGGGGTGGGACATATTCGTAGCAGAACAGCGTGGTTAGCTGCAAGAAGTGTGCCAAGCAAGACAGCTTGTATCAAGCAGCCAACTTCACCCCGTCCGCAGATCTGGGTTTGTGAACAGATCAACCCCAATTTGCCTGTTGTCAGAACTGGCTCTGGTCACAGATGCTGCCCAGGGAATGGCGATGGCGCGGTGCAGGGTTAAGGGCACGCTGCACTGCGCTGCCAACCACGCCCCTGCCGACTCGGCTCCGGACGATTTTCCGACTGCACAGAAGTAGCTTCAGGAACAACGTGCATCTTCAAAGCGAGTAAAATTGCTCCAAAGTCCCTTCCTTCCCCCCCCCCCCCCCTCCCTCCCCCCCCCCCCCCCGAAACATCCCGCTCCCTTATAGAGTTACACCTTTGAGCTAAGAAAGGCCAGGGGAAATTTAATTTCAAAAGGAGGAGTCTTCAAAGAGATAAAAGTGTTCAAAACCGGAGCGGCTCCAGCCAGTCGCACCTGTAGTAAAACTACAAAAGCTAACTAAAACCAGAAAGAAGATGTCTGTTAAGAGAGCTAACGTGCACTTGTCCAAGAACAGGGGGTTACGATTTCACATTTCTCTCAGTTTGCTGATCGAAACTGAATCATTATTAAAGCCTTTGTCTCCGGGACACGCAATTAAACAAAACTGTCACCAACCTCGAGGGGAGCCAGAGTTGCCCACAGCACAATGCAGCTTGTGTGCTCTCAACATACCTGCCTGTGGCACACCCTTCGCACACAGCTCCCACCCGGTGACACCAGAGCCGGGATACGCAGGAATCTGGCGATACACTGCAGAAGGAACCTCCAGGATGTTGCAATGAAAGGGGTGCTTCCTGGTGTGCCAGTGCAAGATTCAGTGCTCCTGGAGCAGCACTATGCTGAGGAAAGGAGCAAACACAATGACACACAACACTCCCAAATAGTGGTGATACTTTTATGTTGAGAATAGGTCTGTTCCAGAGCTAGTTTCAGTACCAGAAAGAAGATATCTGGATTAACATAGGATAATGTTCTCTTTGACTTGTCGAAGTCTAGGGGATCTTTTTTTCTCCATAGCAGCATCTGAGATCAGCTGTGACAGGCTGTGTGGCAAAGGTTATACTAACGAAACTTCTTCACATTCCCACTGATTTCAGAATTCAAGTGGTGTATGTAATGTGGTCAAATGACAGTGCTCGCTGTCATTTTTTTTCCTTTGGGAAAGGAAAAAGGAAAAGAAAAACTAAACAACAGAGTACAATTGAAAGGAAGGAGGAGGAAACAAAGGAAGGGTGAAATGACTTCACAAAGACCACAAAGCTTGCCCAGGAGTGGGGGCAAACTGGTGCATTCTTTAGTTTGGACCTATCAGGCACTATACACAGCTACAGGTTCAAGGAGTTACACAGACAGAAGAGTATTCAGAAGCCCTCAGATGGCTATGGTCTGGCTCCAGAGTCTATTCTGCTCTTCTTATTTCACTGCTTGGGCTACCCCTGGGCTTGGTGCACAAAATACAATGTTCAGATGTTAATGAGATTATAAGGTAAAGAAAAAATTAAGGACCTTGATTTTATGGATCAAATGATTCCCCTGAAAGCAACTAGGAAAGTAAAATTTTAATAAGAAAATGAAGTTTAATTTAATTTGTTTCCTTTCATTTGTAACCAACACCAAGCACACAAACACAGCTGATACTGAAGCCAAGGTGGCTTACTGCACGTTAAAGTAACTGTCTAAAAAAGCAGGGGAGTAACTTCTTTAAATCCCCTAGATCCAGAAAATCCCCAGGAAAAGAGAAACAAGCCCAAATACCAATTTACTATTAAAAGTTAACATGTATGCTCCAAATTTCAGGCAGGCTTCTGATGACCACCAAATGTGGAGTAATACAGGACCAAGCTGAAGTGGCTTGCAAGAGCATCCTTCTAACAGAGCGGAGTTTGGGCTCAGAGACATCTACAGACACAGCACAAAGAGGCATTGGTTAGGCAGTTATAGTTACATGGTCTTACAGCCAAACCTAACACCTTCACTCACAGACAAGCAGAGCAGAAGCTATGTCAGGAGATTTAGGTAAAGGAAAAACAGAGGGAACTGGAAAAAATTTGATGGAATTGCCTTTACTGACAGGATGATTCATATGACTGAACTGCTAAAATCACTGGTTACTTGCTCTTAAGAGGAACAGAGTAGATTCTAGCTTAGAGACATTGCTGGATTTTGCTGTTACAGGTTGTTGAGAGGCAATTTTATTACAGCATGCAAGTTCTACCATGGGGAGTAAAACGACAGTTCTTAAAGCTCTAATCAAGTGGGAAAACATGCAGCAAGAACCAGAACAATGTCTGAGAGCTGGAATTAGAATGAATCATCTGGTTCACATTTGCTACAGAGTGATTATCTTCTAGATCAAAATGCTAAAGAAGGGATGTATTCTCTATCCCTTTACGCCCTTGGATCCAAGCTGATTGCCTTTCTAGGAAGCGCATTATTGAACTCAAACAAGAGCTATTGCACTCCATAAGAGACCTGGCTGTAATGTGATGATACAGGAGGTCAGGCTAGAGGGGTTAAAGCCCCTGTCCTGAACATAAGAGTTCTTAACTCCACTTACCAAGCACACAACATTTCATGCACCCACTTCAGTCTCTAGACTGACCTGAGTATAGTCCCTATGAAAGGGCAATACATCAACCTAATCTTGAAATGGTGATTGCATAACTGTAGTGTTTTCAAAACCCTGGTGATGAAGATGGAGAGCACCTTTCTAGATACAGGTGATACTGTGCACTGTCTAAAAGCTAGGAAGCTTCTGCACACTTGGAACACTACACAGCTCATCCAGCTCAGGGGTTTCTTATGGGAGATACTGTAGACATAGAAGTTTTAAAATCTCTCAGCTATCAAGTTAGGCTTAATCTCTATGTTGAAAGTGTAGTGGTGTCTTAATTCCTTGAATTCAGTAGACATGGTTGAGGAAGAGGCAGTGAATCAAAGGAAAGCTCTATGGACAGAAGCTGGCATGCCAAGGCCGAGTTCTTTTCTGACTCTGACACTGTAGTGTCTGAAATCATAAATTGGATGCAGAAGAAGCTGTATTTCCATGAAAACACTCAGCATATGGGCAGCTGCTCTCACCCTCCCCTACAATCCTATAAGTGCCTGAATAGTTTGTGACTTTTTCAGTTACGACACTTATAGAGCACTCCAGCCTGCCTGGTGTATATCATCTCATACCAACCAAAACTGAAAAAGAAGCAGCAACAAGCCCCCCAAAGCCTCCAAACAGCCCAAAAATACCCTCCCAACAACCAGCAAGAAAACACATACACAAACCCCAAACCAAAAGTCTACAAGCACAGCAGAGTGCCTCAGGAGCCAGAGGCAGCTGGTACGGCAGAGAAGTACCACTGCTGTCTTCGGCAGCGTCTTAGTGAATGGCCTTTGATGCTGAGGACTGTTGAATGCAGTGATCCATCTCCCAAAGTCCTGACTTTCATTATACTTAGAGGAGTCTCAGTGCTCCAAATAAATGGAGCTTGTGGTCTCACTTCAGTTCCCAGTCGGGACTACAATTACTAGTATGCAACATTTTTGGCAAGTTTTTGAATGAAGGATGTTGAGCCTGAAGCACTGCCTCCTCCCACTGGAGGAGTCAGATCTGCAGATGATAACATGCATGTTTGCTGTTAGCATCCCACTTCTCAGAGCAGCCAAATGCTTGAGGTCTGATTAACTGGCATTTAAGAATACAGTGTGGAATGGACAGTTACAAAAATAGCATTCTTGCACTACCCCAGCATTTTAGGAAGGGACTGCCAGGTCCATGTGGAAGCAGAGGAATCCCAAAACAATAAGGACAGACCCAGAAGTTACCAATTTATAAACAGCTTCCTGGCATCTCACAAAAGGGCTCAAGCCATGAGCAGGGGGATCCTTACAAAAACAACACTAACAGAAACAGTTCCACTGCTCTGTTTTGCCCACATGAGGACAGATAAAAGATGAGGTCACACAAAATGGAACAGGCTGAAACTTTAGCTCTAACTGCAGGATTTACTCAGTCAAGTTGACTCATTTCAAGACCAGATTTCCTCGAGTAACTTTGAAAATTCCAGCTTCATACTAGCAGCTGAGCATCCATTGTCCCAGACACTGTCCCCCAGAATTACAATCCCAGTTTCCTAACCTTATGTGATTTATGTTAATACATCAGGGTTACTTGAAGCAAAAACCATCTATAGCTTCAGCAGCTGAGTGGCCAACCTGTGCTTTCAGAAGAGGGGTTTATTTTATTTCACACTTAGTAATTTTCACGCCTGTTCAGCACTTGCAGTGAAACCATTTGGTTTATAATAGGATATTGGGATGCACTCACCTGGACTAACTTCTTGGACTGAATGATTGCCTAAAATTATATGGGACAGGACTTGAAAAATAGATATCTAGGATGGAAGGAACCAGATATTTTTAGTGGTTCAAAAGTTTCAAGCTCTAAAGCCCACACTGGTGACTAGTCCACTTGATCAAGCAGAATGCACAGGGGTTGCTTCACTAGTGGATTTTCCTGCCCAGCTTGTAAAGAGACCAAGGACATTTAGAAGCTCTTTATATCACAGCAAATCCTATGCCATTAACATTAAAAAAAAAAAAAAAAAAAAAAAAAAACCAACAAAAACAAAGCCATTCTTCAAAGCCATAGAACTGCTCAAGAATTAGAAACGCTGAACTCAGTAACAGTGGTTATAGGTACTAGAGAGATTCTTTGAAGGGATCACAGTTTAATATAGTCAAGATCAGGGAACTGAAGAGCAGTTTGAAGAAGATCCAAATTATACATGTCAGAAAGGGGAAGAAGGAGGTTCTCAGTCCACTGCCTAGGTAAAGCAGCATAGAGTAGCGGATAGGTAGATTTTAACTTAAGTGTATCTTTTATGGGATAGAGAGCTAAGGGAGAAGGGGAAAAAAAACCCACCTGAGATAAATGCAGAGTAAAGGGACATGTGCTGCCAGTTACAAAGTTAACTGCAACTCTAAATTATTAGCAACTACTATTTCTTATTTCAACCAATGTTGCATCCTAATCAGAGGAACTAATCCCAAAATAAGTGCTTGTTGTGATTCATATAGGTGTACTTACACCTGGATCATCTTCCTGTCTGCAAACAGAAAATAGCCAGTGAGTTACCTGACCAATTACCTGACCAGCATCTAGCGGTTGGTGTTTTAACAGGGACTGTTTCCCAAAGCTGGAATAATCATGCATGCAATTAGTCAAGAGGAAAGTTAGAGAATGATAACAATCTGGGAAGCCTCCCATTTACTGAGAAAGAGGCTGAGGACATACTAGTGCCATAAAAAGGACAAATTTTGATAAATTAGAATCTAGAAGTAAAACATTGATATGAAGCAAAAGGACACAGTATATTCTGTAAGAAATAGTTTCATTTTCAAGTCTATGTTAACAAAAGAGTAGTGTTGACAGTATAGCACCTCAGCATTAGATAAATAGGGAGAGCTGTCAACAGCAGGCTGTGCTGCAGTCTGAAAAGCGTCTATGCTTTAGTTGCTGAAGTCAGACCTCCAGAGAATCTCAAAAGATGAAGGCACTCTGGTCTGCTGATAACTGTTAACAGGGAGAACTTCCAGGAGCCTGGAAGGATGCTCGTGTTGTGCCAATATTTTATAAACATCAATATAGGTCTGCCAGCCTGGCAACAGTCCTGGTAAAATAATGTAAGGGCTGACATGGGACTCAATTAATAGAGAAATGGAGGGATCGTATAATTTGTACCAATGAACAACATTTTATTAAAAGGTAGAACTTGCTAAATTAATTTGATTTTTATTTTAATGGTATCAAAAGTTTGCTTGCTTGCTGAAAGGCAGCAATGTCACTGAACTTGGTACTGCATGACATGCTCATTAGGGACCCATAACATTTTAGACTCACCATGCCAAATTAAGTGCATTCAACCTGGCTGTATCACAAAATGTAATTACAGGTAGAGATATATTACTAAGAATATTCCCAAAGGAGTCCCCCAGGAACTTGAAATCTGTTTGTTTTAATGCACTGTTAGTGACAAGGAACCCTTGTTCCAGTGCTATAGCTTTTAGAAAATAAGGACAGCAGAGCTTTCTGCTAGAATGATCTGGATTGCTTGGAATAATGTCAGTTTAACAAGTTGGAATAATATGTTTTAACATGTAGGAACACAGACCATAGGTCTTATAGGACAAAGGACCTTTGGACAGCTGTCACTTTGGAAAGGCAACTAGTGAAAAGTCAATGAAACAGGAGTTCCCAGGGCAGTGGTGTAGGGAAGAGGGCTGTGAACACTGCAGGAACCTGGGAGAGGAAGCAAGTGATATCACCTCTCACTTGTGTCATGTCTACTTCTGATGCAGCAAGTACAGTTTTGTTGGCTACCACTCAAGAAGGCTGTTGATAAATAGAAGAGCACACAGGAAACAGCTGCAAGAAAGATGAAGGGAGTGGAAATGAGGGTGTACAACAACAGATTCAAGAAGCACAAATGAGTTCGGGTCTTTAGGCCAAGGACTGATTTGCACAGGTTTTTGTGCATATACATAGGAAAGCTAATTCAATTCTTGGAGTCACCTGTGTGACAACACTGTGAAAAAGCCCATTACAGCAAGAGTGGGAAGCTACAGACATACAAGAGGCATGTTTATTAATAATAATTCACCAGCTATTGCAGCAGTTCTGCTGTACCAAAAATTGTTCAAGTCAAAATTAGTTCTTTTTCTAAAATCTTTGTAGTCCAAGCAGGAAGTGATTTAGAGATGTCTATAGCTATAACATGCAGGCTATCAGATTAAACAGCCAGGGAAGGGCCCATCTGCTCTGATAATCTGTTTTTAAATATAGTCAAACTCAAATGTATATATACATATGCATATAGATGTATAGCTACATATACATACACATTTATATATAAATAAGAATAAAATTTAGAGCAAATGTTCTATTTGTTCAAATGATCTTTTCTTTCTGAGCAAGTGCAAAGCAGAGTAAAAAGAGGCTTTAACTGCAGTGGCAGTTGGTGCTACTGAAGAGCCTGAATGACAACTGCTCTTATCACTTCTCTACTTCTATGCTCATTGCTGCAAAACATAATGAACCACAATTGATACATGGCAAGAGGGCAAGTTTTATAAGCTTTACTAAGTAACAGAGAATTACAAAGTCAGAGCAAAGCCAGAGGGAATTGCTTAAGTGCTTAACTCAGAATACAAAAGACTTCTTGGGATAACTGCTTCCAACTCTTCCTAGCAGCTAATTCTTCCAAAATACATACACCAGGACAACTACAACTCATAACTACTACCTCATCCTGAAATGTGATCTGCAGCAAGACTCACATGCAGCTCTACTTACATCCAGTCACACAACCATGCAAGTCGAGGCAAAAGGAAGAAGGTAATATTATGTCTACATGTGGAGTATTGGAAACTCTGTCACTGTCCTGCTGTTCAGGGCTATCTGTCTGCCAGAGTCCTACTTTCCTTCAAAGCACCAAATCCCAGACACAGAAAAGGTAACGAAGACTCCACAGATCAATTCCTGCTACATCTCAGTTTACTAGAAAACCTTGATTGCAGACAGTCTCCTTTCTCTCTTTCTTTCAGAGCACTGAGCATTCATTGGCAGACTTCTTCCCTGTAAGGAGGGCTGGGCTGCATACTGGAATAACCCACTCCAGCAGGAAGAATATTGTAAAGTCTTCAACCTGCATCATTTCCTAAGATGACTCAAGCAGCAACATTCACACAGATGTATCCTAAGTGTTATTTTATGGATTCCACATGTTCACCAGTATCACCATAAAGAACATTAAAAATAAAACCTTTGCAAGTGAGGTCTGTGTCTTGCAGTAGAGGATCTGGTACTCACGTTTTCCTGCCATTCATAAGCTACACAAACTGCCATCAGCAGTTCCTTTAATTGAATTAGAGACTGGTTGTAGAATCAGGAAATAGGTTTTCCAGTCCAAGGGGAATGCAATGTAAAGGGACAGGCTGGCACACGTTCTTTCAGCATACATATGTTCAGCATCAATTCCCAGGCAGATTTGAAAGCATTGCAGCAAATATGTATCGGCCAAAAAGTTGCCCAGTTTTCCCAAAACCTAGAGGTGAGTGGCATTTGGTGAACGCTAATGGAGATGGCCAGACTCCACCTTAATACTGCTCCTAAACCAGTAGTTAAGTGTCCAGCCATGTTGGAAAACCTTTTCTCCTTACGGCACCGTGTGCTTTTAACATAAACTAGTTCAGTTGTACCTGCATTATCCTGCACATAAAACATGGAGCTGCAAAGGCCTTCTAGACCTCCATGTTCTAAAATATGTTTTTTCCCCCCACAGCTTCAGTTTGGAGACTCTTTTAAAGCCTCCCTGTTCTGAGGATTAGAAACCTTTATCTTGTTTCCAGAGTAAGTTTGTTTCCGAACCAGTCACACTCTTTTGCTCTTTGACTAACATTGTCCTTCGGTTTAAGTATGTTTCTCTTCCAGTTCATTCCTGGAGTGTATTTGTAGATGCAATCGTGCCCCACACAGGGAATGCTCTTTCCTTCTCACAAAACAGTCTCCTAGGATGACTAGGAAATGAACAACATTTTTCTGCACTTGTTTCAGAGCTGAGAACCTGATGCAGAACTCAAGGTAAGATTTCATTCCTACTTTGTACAATGCATCAATACCTTTACCTTTTCCTGATTACTAGAACTGCAGCATTATTTTCCCCATCTGGCATGTCAGATCCGTCCTTTGACTGGTCTTTATATTTACTCTTCTCCCTCACCTGCCTGCACCTACATGTCTTTTTGTAACAAAAATGCTTGTTGATCTGTAGGTTAATAACCGTGCATTTTGTCTTGCTGAATTTTATACATTTCAATTCCACTACATTTTAAAATTGTCAATAAATGTAACCCAAACCAAATATTGGCTCAGATCACACATACTGTTAAGAACATAGAATAGTTAGGGCTGGAAAGGACCTTAAGATCATCCATTTCCAACCCCCCTGCCATGGGCAAGGACACCTCACACTAAACCATGCACCCAAGGCTCTGTCCAGCCTGGCCTTGAACACCTCCAGGGATGGAGCATTTACAACTTCCACAACATCCTTACTCACAACCCTCATTTCAATGGTGCCTGGTTTTGCTTCCTCTTCTCTACTCTTTTCTCAAAGGGCAGAACTTTCTGCTGCTGTATTGCAGTTCTTTCAGTCCGCCGGAGTGGAGAGTCCTGTACTCAGGAGAGATCCTGGTAATATTTGTACAACAGCTGGCAAAGAAATTCCAAACCTTTTCCATATTCAACTATATTTGTTTCCCTAATCAGTCGTCCCTTTGAAAGAGAAAATCTGAATTGCAAACCTACTGTTGTTTATCCTTTCATTTCATTTTTAAATAGAATCAATTTACCATCACCCAAGTTAGGAGAATGTTTTTCAGCAGCTCCTTTGTCTTATCCTTAACACCTGCAAGAATCATATTGAAGTCACATCATCTCTTGTCAATACAGGCACATTTTGATGAGAAAAATCTATTAGATATTATATCCAGGACTATCTGACCTTACATTTAATAGCGTTTGTTCTTCAGTCTATTATCTGAGAGGTTTTTCTTCATATGCTAGTTCCCAGTAATATACAGCTCTTTTATAACAGTACGAAGATTTTATGCAGATATGATTCTAATAAAAGAGGGAAACCTTCTAGCACCACCCTATAAAGCCTTTTATCCATGCTGGCCCCTCCTGGTTCCTTACAGCGCATCTTGTCATAAGCACAAGACAGAGGAGGAAGTCATGCTTGGAATTTTCTGGGTAATGAAGATGGATTCCAGAGAAGTAATTCAGCCAACATCCAGGTGCAAGGAAGAGGGAGAAGTTTGAAATCACACCATAAAGTCAACCTTTTGTGCTAGAAAAAACAAATAACACTGTGCCTACCATTAGCTGTGCTTGCAGGAGCATTAGATTGTGCCACAGCTAAACAGCAGCTAGAAAATAAGAGCTGTGACAACTTGTTTACTTATCACTGTTGATCCCACCCACAAAACATTTTCTACCATTACAAAAAATAGGCTCAGTGAATCTGAATCTTCAGCTTTTGCTTATAGAAGCAAAACTAAGGCCTTGGAAGTATTACTGTTGAAAAATGCTGCCAGATCTTTCTCTCTAAAGAAACCACAACTTGGTGAAATGTGAAGTCCTTCACAACACATAAGCCACAGCTCTTTTATCACCCCAAAGGAGCTGGCCCTTTGTACCACATGAATGAATTGTGGGTTTTCTTGTCCAGATAAGTATTACTATTCCATATAAATATTTTTTAGCAGCTGGGTTTTCCTTGATTTTTGGTGAATTCCCTGAGGAAAATGGGTGGTAAGATATAATGAACTTTCTCACACCTGAGCATCCACAACATGGGAACAGACCTGCCCTTATCCTCCTCCACCCCATGGAGAAGTGTGCCATAAAAACAATGTCATTAAGTAACTGACTTCTTAAAAGGCAGCTTTCCTTCCTAGCACTTGAAAACATCCTTCTCCCACACAAATATGGGAGTTGATTCATAGCTTATTTGGATCTCACAGGTAGGAGCTGATTTGCTTTTGTCAGTTATCACCAAGAGGGCGAGAAAAACTAGTTTCATAGGAGGCAACCTCCAAGCTGACTCCAGGCCATAAGAATGCCCTGCTCCATCTAAGCAGCTCGGAGGTGTGGGTTTAGCACAGCCTCAGGAAAAGTTTTACCAGATAAATGGAGGCAGTTCTGACCCTCTCCATTACTGCCACTGGGCAAGCCACTTCCTTTCTTCCTCCATTCTGTAGTTACCAAGTAAAAGTAAAGTCTCCTTCAAGAGATGAGAAAGAAATATCACTTACGTGGAAAGATGGCAAAAACAAAAAAATGAGGCTAGCCAAGAGAGTGCAAGCTTTGCACAGAGAAACCCACAGACAGCTCATTTGTTCACAGCCCACATTAAGAAAGAAAGGCCCCCACAAATACCCATAGGTTATACCTGTGCAACCTTCTATCGCTGACAATCTCCAGCTTATCCAGGAGCATTTCTAAGGGGAACTCAATGTTGGGAATCATCTTTGAAGTGACGTAGAGATACTCAAACATCCAGACAGTCCAAGTAAGATTCTCAGTGAGCAGTGAGTTACTCTCTCCTGAGCTCTGATGAGCAAGTTTGTAGGAAAGGTGCCACCACCAACCAGTGATAATGGCTGTGGAGTCATCCCAGTGGTATTTTACATGCCTACAGAGGAAATCCAAGGCTAAACAAGCTCCAGAACCACTATCTAGCTTTGTAGATGTGGAAAGAAAGGATCCCTTCAGAAAGGGCCTGGCTCATCCTTCTGGTCCTTAATAGTGGCAAAGAGCTCCAGGTCTAGTGTTGCACAATGGGAAGGTATTTACCCATCATGTGTCATGTCTCAAACAAATATACTTAGCACCAGCTGTGAGCCTATTTATTGAAAGGATCCTAAAAGCAGGAAGGTGAACACCACAAAACAAGAGAAAGAGTAGCCAGCCCTCAAGGAGCAACTAGAACCCATTGCACTGCAAGACCTAGCACAAGGCTGTCAAAGGCAGCAGCCAGCACCTGCCAGGTTCAGTGACAGCCTCCAGACAAGCCTCTGTCAGTCTGTCCTCGCTCATGTGTAGAAGAGAAGGGAATTCCCCTCTGACCCAGCTCCCCACATCGTGTCCCACCTGCTGCATGAGCTGTGATGAAGCACAATACCCATGTGCTATACATTCAGGGCACATCTGCCAGCCCATGCTCCTTCTATCTTCAGGTGCAACACAATTTTAGTCCACATCTTTACTTTTACTATATGTGGCCTTTCACATCCACATCTTTACTTTTATTTTGCTGGTTCCTTTTGAAAAGGGTTGTTTCTGTGCAAGGGGAGAAGCAGGTTCTGCATAGCAGAGAGGCCCCAAATCCTTTACCTTTGGGTGCCATGTGCTGCTTGTGGCACTAGGATTGCACAGGCTGCTCTGTGGGGAGGCTCTTGTCACAAAGCACCATGAGACATAGTTGTTCAAGGACAAAACATTACATAGCTGCAGATTTACACACAGGAGTAGAGAAGCAGCCAAGAGTTAAAGTATTTTAATAAAAGATGCTTGATAAGAGAAATTGCAGAAGAGTCTCACAAAGCTTTGGATGAAGCAGTAACCTCTCAGGATATTAACGGTGGTAGCTACTCTGGGGTCCTAAGGGAGGAGTGCCACCACCATGGCATGTGCAGGAAGATGCAGCATCCCACCCAGTGGGCCTTTGAAGTACAACAAGCCCAGAAACGCCAACATTTCTGTCACTGTGGGATTTTTACCTCACCGAGTGGTCTGGTAGCACTGCCAATTTCTTGGAATTGCCTTGTTGAGGCATCCATTTAATTCTCTATGCTCCTCCCATATCCATACTGCAAGCCTGGAAATAGAGACTCCACCAGGTCAGTGCTGCCTAGGGTTAAGACTTCTCACATGTATGCACATTACCAGAGAGCACAAGGATGTGCTCCCATTTCCTAGTGGCAGCAGGACTTCAGCAGAGCTTGCAGGACTTCAGCAGAGCTTGCAGAACACTTTGCAAGTCTCTGATGGAAGATCCAATAGAAACATTATTTACGACTATATTTTCCTGGCGGCTTTCCTAGATCTTCCTTGGAGCAGATGGAGAATGAGCAGCATTAGCACTGAAGCTGTGGGTGCAATCATTCACACATGCCTAATACTCCTCTGAGTAGCAATCATGTCTTTCAGAGCATGCTTACCATTGGTACTACAACAGCCAGAGTCCTTCCCTTACACACTAACCCAGAAGATACGACTCACAATGCTGTCCTAGCAGTTAGGAAGGAGCTTGTTGTTGCCACAAGCTCTCACCAGGGCTGAGAGTTACAGCAAAGGAGCAGTGATGAGGACAAATATGTGTTTTCCTCCACCCCCAGGGGACAGGTCACCGTCCTATTACCACAGAGCAGGGGGAAGTGGGGGAAGAAGCCTTGGAGTATTGTAATCAACCAACTTTGTGGGAACAAGGAAATACTCTTGTTTCTTGCAGAGCAGTGTGAGCAACCAGGTGCATTAGGAATCCCAAATCCTCAGCACACATGACTCACCTTAAAATCCCCTCTGATACTTGCTCACCTTTTATTTCACAGCCCCTAACAGGCAGTGGGAGCACATACTCTGTACCTGAGCCAAAGATGCAGTTTGCTCAGCCTGGGGAGGGTTCTCTGGGTGTAACCACACACTGCTGTGTTCAACCTGGAACAGAACTAGGAGCTTCCTGGATTAGCCCACCTTTCTTCTAAAATGTGTCAGAATAAATAGAAAGAGGAAGAAGGCTCAGTTTGAAAACAGTTGTATTGTGAAGGCTGTGGTGACACCAGCTCAGTCACAGCAATTTAAATGCATATCCTGGTGTATGCTCGCATTCCTTTCCCACAGCGACAGGGTTCCCAAAGCTAATCCCCTGCAGTATTCTATACCCGCTGATTTTGTGGTTGCCATCCCAGCCAGGCAGGCAAGCAGTGTCAGTCACTTGTGTTTGAGCCTCATTGTTTGGCTCTAAAGGCAACGGTGGAAATAAACCCCTATTCTCAGCCTTGAAAAAGGCTGTTCATAGTCTCTGCTGCAGGTGGCAAACCGCTGCTGCAGGAGGGGTGGGACAGGGAACTGCCCACGTCCTGCATCCCGCTGAGCCCCATCCCGGTGCCTGCTCCTTCCGAGGGCAGGCAGCTCCCTCTCCTGGTGGGTGACCATCGGGCACCTCCAGCTCACCTATGGACACGGCTGTGCGAGGACCAAGGTCCCCAATCTCCTGCCCGTGGGAGGGTGGCAAACACAGACCGAGTTCTCTGCATAGAACCAAGATCCTCCAAGCAAAAATCAGAAATGGAAAGAGAAAATAGACGATAACGTCTCGTAAATGTACACCAGACAGCCTTCACCTGCAGTTGAACTTCAGGCCAAGTTAGTTATTTCTGGGTGAAGGCAATGCTTAGAGATAACAGAGGTGGTGAGCAATTCGCATTTCAATCAGCCCCAGTGGATGGGGGGGTGGGGCATTCTTCTCCCCTATACCACCTCTTCCACGTGCAGTGAGAAACAATCACTGCCACGTGGTGCTTCACGTGAATCAGGAAAACAATGTGCAGGAGAAGCCCTCACAACAGATGGGGTCCGTTGCACAGAGCAATTAGATGACTTGCTGAAGGTCTCACTGTAAATATGCAGCAAGGCAAAGGCCTGGATAAAGATGGCAAATGCCAGAAACACTCCTGTGCTTTACCCAGGGGACTCTCAAAAAACCAGACTATCAAAATTCACCTCCATGAGTTTTCCTAGGCATGGAAAAAAAAAACAAAAACAAAAAAAAAAAAAAAAAAATAAAAAAAAAAGAGAGATTCCCTGCTAAATCATGTTTTTACCTCCACTTTTCCGAACGTCCATTCCTCCCCTGACCTCTAGTGGTTTAGGCTTTGTCTGAAGCAGGAGACTGGCTGAGCTGAAGTGAAAAGGGACTATGCTTGTTCTGGGCCAGTAAAATGAAGTTTCTCTTTAGTAAGAACAATTGCATGAACAGAAACTGAACCCTAACAGCCTCCAAATGACACTTGGAACCGGTAGATTTTGGACTGGACAAGACCAGTTTGTGTTTACTATTTGTAAGCCTGTTTCTGCAGAAAGCAAAGAAGAGTTTTTCTGGAGGAAATACTAACCTTGGTTTAGCCCTTCCAAAGCTCAAGCACATGCAGGTTTCTAAGGAATCGGGCTGCTCTTCTTGCAGACCAGACACTGGAGAGGGAAGAGTTCAGGAGGTGCCTACAAACTCCAGGTAATACAGGGACATCAGAATTTGCAACAGTCTCCTCAAAGCCGTACATCAGCATAGCAAGTATCCAGTTAAAACCTGTAACATGTAAAATATCCTGTAACACGGATGTGATGGACTGCAAAATATCCTCACATGGGTAAACGGATAGAACACATGCTTTAGTTCTGAGCTTTCTGGGTGGAGGGTGCTGCTGCATTAAGTGTGTAGGATACTTCATGAAGTCGTAAGGCTTGAACCAAAACATGCTGATATCCAGTTTCTTTAATGAATTAATGCACTGGCTGTAAAGACAACTATAAGGTCATTGCACCTCAGCCCTAACTGCTATATGCCACAAATAAGGGGATATGCCAGCAGAAAGTCAGGAGCTTTCACCATCGTAAGTTGGGCCGTAACATCTTCCATTTTATGTCTATATCACAAAAATCCCTTCCTGTACATCTGCCACTGCAGATAGCGCCCAAACAAAGCAAGAAGCCTGGCTTACCTATCCATATAACTTGCAAATAGTCAAAACATGCTTTTAGCTGCATAATATTTTCCTATTGCCTTGGTCTTGAGGCCATTCAGGGCTGCACTGCTCTGTAAGGGATCTAATGCACAGCAGCCCCTATATGCTAAATAATTAATGCTGGACATGTTTACAGATTGAATTCTCCTTCTGCTGTCCTCATGTATTTCACTCATTGATGATGAGGGACCTTAACTGGGCTGTTAAGTTCTAACACCTCACCCTGAGAGCTGACCTTGACAGCCTGCATTGTGAGGAGCTGGGGATACCACGCACAATAAGCCTTACAGGAATACTGGAATTGCTCCTACTACCTCAGAAGTTGTGCTGGATGGGCCCTGTCAGCACAGGAACAAGTAGTCCAGGAACCTGCTTTGGGTACTACTTTAACAAAATACACTATTTCCTACCCAGTTTCCTTGGCAGCCTCATTTCAGGGTAAAGAGCAAAGAGGATACTTATCCTCTTCTAATTGGGAAATGGAAAGTGCCACACAGATGCTGTTGGATGCACCGGTAACTGCCATTTCTCTCCTGGGAGTGCTTCCTGTATGCCTGCTATGGTCACTCAGATGGCGCAATCTGTTTTTTTGCAGCTGCCTTGTACATATATACATATGTAGGTATCCATTATTTTGGATCAATACATCACAACAGATCAGGCAGAGCAAACAAAAGCATTTAGAAAAAGCATTATGAGCAGATGTGGAATTCAAACTCAGTACAATATGTAGTTCAGTGCCATACAAAACACTAGTATTCAGACATACATTTAACTTGAGACCTCTAGCGACCTTCAGTCTTTTGCAGGAACAGCTATCTCCTCTGAAGTTCTCTGGATCTAAAGAAGGAAAATGTTAAAATGGTAAGATAAATGTAACTTGCTGTATTTGAAGCACTGGAAGGTCTCTAACTGGGTTACTGGCCTTGTAAGAGCAACTCTTGCTCCCTGCAGAAACACTTGCAGGCCAAGCCTTCTTTACCAGTGTTCCGGGGTAACACCCCACACATGGGTTGTAAAACACATGGGATGCTCTAACCCAAAGTCACCTCTTTTTCCTCCCCTCTACCAATACCAGCAGAGACTCATTGCTCCACTAGCTAAAGCACTCCTTGCAAGAGGATCATCAGGGATGTAGAAAAGGTTATGGCAGAAATAGATTTTGCCTTTTCTAAACCAAGACTAGTTCCAGGTGGTCAATGCCTCATAATTTGCTATTGACTTAGAATTGGATTTGCTATAATCTCCTGTATTGAGGATGCAGTAAAAAGCAAGAGAAAGGTGGGCAAAGGAGCCTGGAAAAAGATGGTTTATTGCTCACTAAGAGGCTGAGCCAGTCTTCCCTGTTATTTTTAACTACAAGGACCTGCTCTCCTTCCCAGCTCCAAGTCTGGAGTTTCAGCCAAGAAGCAGATCCCAGGCTGCCTCCTGAGCCCTTACAGGCAATGCCCAGAGCATTAGGATAGCAGCAGGAGTCTTTGCACGCTTGTCAGTAGAGCTAAGAATAAAACCATTAGCAGGAAGGAGGACATTTATGAACAGAAAGAGCAAAAACTTTCACATAACTTTCTCTGCAACTGTCCTTCAAACTCTGTTCCTGCCATCACAGGACATTCCTTAAAGAAAGGAGAAATTCTCTTCCATTATAAAATGTTTCCTGATAGCAGAGTAAGAGACACAGGTAGAAGATGATGTAACAGCCATTCAGTTTACCTTGATCTGCACATTAGTCGATACCTAAAGAACATCCAAGTGTCATATAGGACTCGGCAGGTATCATTTAACACCAGAGAGGTAACAAAATAAATCAGGCAGAGGGGCTGGGTGCACAGAGGAATACAGAACATGCCAGCTTTCGCACAGAAATCCTGCTACATATTAGAAATAGCTTTGCAACAATGCTTTTTTCCTAGTCTACCTTTATCCATGGATGTTCTATGAAGAGACTCCTACTTTCAACTTCTGACTGCTGCTTTCAACCTGACCCATCCATATGGGCAGCAGCCTCCTTATTTCCCTAAAAGCTAAAGTTTCTTCCATACAATTTGATCCTCAGGCCAGGTTTACAGGAGTAGAAACAAGGCCAGATCCTCTCAGGCATTTCCAGCTGACATTTTTCAGCTCTGTCTTTATGTTGTGACCAACCCGTAGTTCACTTTCCCTACTTCTTGATTCAGATGGACAGAACTTGCCAAATCCCCATCAGTCCCCACTGCCTCTCAGACAAGCCCTCCTGCATCACTTGCAGAAACCCCAGAGTCACTTTGTTCCTAAACCATCTTATTCCTGCCCTGGTTTGTTACTGCAGGGCTGCCCTTGGCCATATGTGCCTTCGGAAAGGGACAGGATGATTCACACTTAGGGCTGAGTGAGATTTTCACACGCAGTGATTTGTTTTTTCTTGGTTTCTCATCTGCCTTTTTTTTTTTTTTTAACTCAAGACACTGCTTTGGGGCAAATAAAATGATTTGGTTTGAAAGTAACCTCAGTTAATTATATTTCTATCCCTGGCTTGAGCGAGGGACAGACAGAAATGGCATCACTCTTAGAGCCACTCACAACTTAGCAGCTGACATAGAGCCCAACTGCTGCATCCAGGCCCCTGCCATAAGGGCTCACAGCATCCAGGCCAGAGGAATCCACAGCACTCCTACCACACACCCCTCCAAGGCAGGCGTCCCATTTGACAACAAGGCCATGTTCTGAAGATCACAGAAAAGGTCAGGTCACTGCAAGTGTCTGGTTCCTGAGGGGGCATTTTGGAATAAGGAGCACCCCATCAGTCCTAGCAAATTGCTGTGCTGTGGGGGAAACACAAGCTCCAGCAGTATCAGTTAATGGGGACATCAACATTTGTTCCTAACCTGAAATGGATAACCAATTTAGCTCTGAATATCCCAGAATGCATCATCCACACCTGAAAGATTTCAGCACCACTCACAGCAGCAGTCTTTGCAAGTGGTTTAAGGTGGATCTGTATGCATTTTACTAGCCAGCAGATATCTTGATTTCCATAAGGATCTACAGAATTAGATCAGTTAACGCTGCCAGTAAAATTTCACTGCTACCAGAGCCCCAGACTCTGATCCAAACCTCACATCTACCAGAAGACACCCACTGGTCTCATTCTTTAAAGTCAGGCAGATTCCCCAGGACTTAGGATTTTCTAAATGTACCTAATGTGAACACATGCCTCAGTCATCCATGCTGTGGAAAACACCACTTCTTCCACTCCACTACCTTTTTAGACTTCATTTTCTTCCTGTTACTCACAAGGACTCCATTACTGCAGCTGCTGTCCAGCTCATGCTCTTGGAGGTACTTCATCTCACAAACACCCAGTGACATGGGTATCTCCATTGGCATCATGACTCTGGTGCACTGGGAAAGGAGTGAAGTGCCTCCACAACTTAGAGTAACTCCTTAGAAAAAAGAAATCTTGGAGGAGAGCCTATCGAGCCCATTGAGGAGTTTCCCAGGCAGAGATTGCTGTCAGCTTGGGTGTCACTGAGGGGATACTGCTGCCTATTTAACATGTAGAGCTCATCAGCACAAAAACATAGGAGACCACAACGATCAGCCAGAATTAAGAATGGAGAAGCAATCTCTTTTCTTGCTTTTCATACTCCTGTGGGGTTCCTGTTCAGATCTATTTTGACATGATTGCTTTGGGGTTTAATGCTAACAAGGATAAATTTAATTGCAATCTTACTATTCCCTCTGAAATCATAAGGGATGTAAATAATTTGAAGGGAATAATCTTTTTCACTGCACTTTCCCAGAAAGAAAACCAGTGAGGGAAGAACCATCCATACATTGGTGGTGGTAAGACATCCTCCAGAGAAGTATGCACTTTATACCAGAAGGCAACGGACTAGATCAGCAGTGCTTATTTACATGCAACACTCCGAAAGACTGGATTTGGGAAGTCTTCCAGCAAATGAAGAGATTCCCTGTGGTCACTTCAAAGTGGTACACAGTGATTATTTTCCTTTCTCTTTCCATGTTTCCATGAGTCTGGGGTTGAATTGTCTGCTGACAATTCCCACTCATTTATCCTTTGAATTGTCTGCTGACAATTCCCACTCATTTATCCTTTTACCATCTGACTCCAGGAAATTTCATTTGTGCCAGACATATTGGGCTTTTATTATCCACAGTTAATGCAACTATCTGGGATCCTGTCCCTCTCTGTTCTCCCCTCCCTTTCTTCCAGTCCTGAGCAAGCAATAGTGGAACAGGAAAGAAAAGAATGATCCTGTATTCACAAGGTGCATTGACTTAGCGTCTCTTACTTAACAGAATCTGCATCAACACATCATGACATACCATAGCATTGATTATTAATGTATCATGGGTGTATTTCAACAAGTTCCCCCGTTCCTGAAGTATTTCTGATTACCCTTTAATTCTGTTGCTAAAAGCCATAATTCACAACCTTTCCACAAGTGGAACTTCACATCTACAGTGAGATGCAGACTGGTGTCATCATCACCAAGACAGAGTATCTTTGAGACAGAAATAAATCCCATGGCATGATTTTCTGTGCTATGAAGACATGATTGCAAGGACAGACAGAGAGACACTCTTCTGGATGAAATTAGCCCAGCAGAAAAAACATAATAGAAAACAATGTGCAAGGTGGAACAGGGCCACAGATCTATGCAAATGGAGGGAGAAGAAACTAAAAGGTTGGGATATCCCAGTCCCAGATGGAGCAGCAGCCATGGAGGCTGCCAGCACAGACAGGGTACATTTGGCAGCTCTGTTTTAACACTTTGGATGGAGTCCATGGAGCTGCTCATGTCTATGTGCTGGCTCTTCCTGTGCCCCAGTAAAGCAGCAGCCAGGGCCAGTAAAGGGAATCAAGGGTGAACTCTGAAAAAGAAATGCAAAATAAAGATAGGAAAAGCTTCTTCCTCCATGTAATCTTACTGCCAGAGTTCCTAGAGCAGAGTTACCCACTGCATGCCTGGCCTTCAGCTGGCAGACCAAGCACCCACTTGCAGCCAGTAGAGTTGGTATATTTATTAAAGAGAGATGAGAGATACAGATTAATTTACTGGTTGAGAACAGCCACACAGCAATTCAGCTCTGGCTTCCCTTCACTCCAAGTCTACAAGCATGTTCTCACCCCACTAAGGATAAATAGAATTACTGCCATTATAGAGCTTAACCTTGAAACATCACTTCTGCAAAGGGATGCTGGTAAAACTGTAGATTTCTCATGGCATTTCGTTTTGATGACGCTTTTATACTTAGGGACAGAGATGACAGCTTTTCCTCAAACTACACAAAACCTTCACATAATAATGCAGAAAGGTAAGAGTAAAGTTTATTGTCCATTATGGATTTTTGTTTGATTTCAAACAACTCTGCTTACAATGAGAAGGTTCCTTCAAAATCAGTTGCAAGCTGTGATGTGCACGCATTTAACTCCAAAAAGCACAGCTCATATTGTAGGGCTCTTCATTTGTGGGAAGTCATGGTGAGGATGCAATTGGCTTTTATAGGTGCCAATGATAACTTACCCCCAATAGCCACAAGCATCCCAGACTTCCAAATCCCTCACCCCTGAGTTGCAGTGGAAAAAGGTCAGTGAAGAGAAGCTGCCTGGCAGACTACAGGTCTAGACTCTGGGTTTAGGTGTGTTTTCACAGCTAGCAGTACACCCCTGCACTTAACAGAAGTGAATTAGTAAAGGAGTAGAAAGGGAAGACATAGCTTGCCTGAAGGCTAAGGCAGCAACTCTCCTCTTTTGCTACACAGGAAGCACAGGGGCTAGCAGGGGTGCTGCTTACAGGTGTAAATCCAACCCTGACAGATACATGCTGTAGGAGTTAATAAGGGGTTTGCTAAAATATGTATGTGCACTAAAGAAAATATCAAGTAATATAAATACATCTCTATCCCAATTCATTCTGCTCTGTTAGGAGAGCACAGGGTTCTCTATAGCTTCATAAGGGCTTCCTTTTGCATGACACTAAACTTCAGTCTCAGCTGGTTTACTCCTGACAGCTACAGACAGGAGTGTTTTTGCTGACATGTATCCATCAGTTTAGGTGCTTTCCACACATCTGCCCCCATTAAAGCCCTAGGGTTCCTTCTGAGCTTATACTGTTCTGCAGTTCTTTGCTTTTAAATGGACCATTATGAACCAAACATGCAAGCACTAACTTCAAAAATCCCTTCAGCTCTCTGGCTCTATACAATGGAACTTCCTCAGTATACGATGATAGAGATCTGCAGGGGGTTTCAGTGAGGTCTCTTACAAGGTAAAGGTCAGTGCACATTAAGTAACAGCAGGTACAAATGTCAGAGAGCTCCATTGCTCCACTTACACTGTACAAAGGCTTATACCATCTCAGTCCCCACACAAAAGGAGATTTGCAAAAGCAAATCCTATAAGACACCAGGCAAAGTCTCATGGATGTGACCATAGACATGATGCAGTCAGGGCCTTTTTACCAGCTTTGAACACTGGGAAACATCAGAACACAGCTCACATAAGTATTCACCCCTGCAGCTCACTGATGTAACAGGGTCCTGTTCTCATCTTCACTAACACACCTGCCTCAGCAGAACTTTGCTAACAGCAAATGTGGCCCTCTGTATTCAATAGCGGGTTCTCCGTTCTTCCTCTCATGCCTGGTCCCAAGGGCAATAACTGACATTTCCTGTTAAGCATCTTTTCATCTGATGGTTTGGCTCTCACAGCTACACCTTTATAAAACTGATATCTAATCAGCTTTTTCAACCCCTCCAATTTAGGGGCATGTTGCAGCGTTTCACCTGATGTTTCCTGCCAAAAGTTATCCTTTTAAACTGGGGCTTTTGAAGGACTGATGAAGACCAAGTTATCTGATGTTGACTGACAGGAAAGTGAGCTTCCCAAGTTAGTGAGAGGTGTGCCCACATATGCCATAGAGTTGAAAGGCAGGAGGATTCAGACACAGCTTTTCTGCAGCAGAACTGGGATCCTCAAAACTGGGAAGTCTCCGTTTTGGACTTTAAGTGCAGTTTGTGAAACCTCCAAGTGCAATGGAAGAACAGAGCTGCTCATATTTCTTTTAGTATTAGTACTTAGATAAGAAAATGCAACAGGACTTGGACACTTTGCCCCTCAATGGTCAAAGGGAAGCAAATTGCTGAGTAAGGATATGTAGACTTTCTATAGTCTATTTTCAGAAAAGAATCAAAATGTAAGGAAAAAAGCCAAATGAATTCCAGAGATGAACCCCTTCCTGAAATTTTTTTCTAAATCTCGAAAAAAGCATATTAAAAATTGGTCCTCCCCACAAGTAATATGGGGAAATGGTGATCTCCCTACTCTCTCTGCAGTTATCCTTCACTACTCCTACACACCACATGGCACACGCACATCTAGTTGTCCCCAAGCAATTCAAGGGACTCATTTCAAAATAAGCTGAGATCTGCAGAAAGTCTTTGCGCTGCTAAATTCCTTCAGCTTACTAAAAGGAATGGTCAGTTATCCCTGCCCCTGGTACAGGCTTGCTAACCTCGCCTCATGCAGGAGGAAACACAGTTATTGAATCAGAGTGAAAGTGAGCAGCATTCCACTAAAGGGTCTGTCATGGCACTGTCAGCACAACAACAGGAGCGTCCAGGTTATTCCTAGGCAGAGGTGGCCAAAGAACCCGTGCACAGAGTGCTGAGCCCAGTTCCATGTGTTTAATGAGGCTTTGCTGGCCACACATCCAGCCGCTTCAGCTACACAGTGTGTCCTCAAGCTTCCTGCACTCATTTCCACTGCTGATCCAGGCCAAATGCACCAGTAACAAGAAGCAATAAACTGCCTTGTCCCCTTACATTTCCAAAGGAGCAAAGTCCCCATGCAAGCAGGAACACAGCTGTGCAGGACACCCAGCAATGAAGAACAAATTCCTCTGGCCACCTTCATCCCTAAATCCCAGTACCGAAGAGGAAAATAAAGCTATAACAACATTTGACATCTCAACGATTCATGTGAAATAACTCCTGCATATAGTAAATCAGCTTTGCACAGCTCTTGTACACGCAGGCTAGGCAAGTATTACATTTGCATGAGGTATATCTATCTCCAAAGCAGATCATTGCCCTTCACATCAGTTATCACTTGCTGCATTGATAATAGCTTGAATATTTCTAGGCTGTGATGCCTCCTCACTTTTTTCAACTCTCCTGCTAAGTAAATAGCAAAGAGAAGAACTTCTTGCTTTGATTTCTCTGCAGATATGAGGCTGAACTGTTTTCATTATTGCCACTAAGTCACAGACCCTGTAAAGTAGCTGCTGTGCCTTAAAGCATGGACACAAATTCTGTACCCACTTTTCTATCCAAATAAACTACTTTCAGCTTATTGGTTCCAGCTAAAACAAAGTTAGGGTAAAAGCACCCACCTATATTGCTGTCCTGGCTCTACTTCTGGGACTATACCAGCCCTGCAGCCAAAGTCCTTGATGCACTGCTGTCAGAGACACTGCAAGGGGTGCAAGGCAAGCCAGAGTCCAAGCCAAAACACTTCCTCACTAGCTGTATGAACCCTCAGTCTCAGTAAATGAATAGTCATGGGAGATGCCATGCTGACAGCATAGGAGCATGACTGCTCCTGCAGCTGTGAGACAAATTCAGCTTGTGGGAGCGGCTGAAGGCCTCAGATATTGAACCAGATGGACAGACAGATGTGTACCATCACTGCACAGCACCCAGATAAGGGAAGCAAAAGCATTCGTGTCAGTGTAAGAAACCTGCTGTGATTGGACTCAACATTAGTGATAATTTTCACAGATGCTGATGCTAAGTGGTTTAAAGATGTCACACTCTCCCACCTCCATTTAGTCCAGTTGGAAGGCTATTTTATTTCTTTGCACTACTGTCCCTAAAAATCTGAACTGAGCACCACAATCTACTCTAGAAATGAAAAGGGTGCCTACTGTTCATCAGTACTGGCTCAAGTTGGATTTAGTGGATATTCAGATGGAGGCTCACTTGGATTGCTGCCCAATTGAGTCCTCTTCTGAGAATGCCTGAGCTATGAGCCTGATTTCTGAATACGCTGAGAGGATTTTACCCAGGGTCTCTCAGCCATCGAGCAGCAGGAGATACATTAACATGGACCAAATTGCAAGAAAATAGCTTAGATTTACAGTGTAACTGAACAAGTGGGAAATTCAGTAGCACCAGGTGTAGCATGAGCTCCTTGTAATAGGGAGCAAGAGTAAGTGAAAACTGAGAAGGAATGTGTCTGGGATTGTGTATGTGTGTCCCATTTTCCTAGAGATTTATATTTAATATTAAGGGTAGTACATTTCATCCAAATTGTTATCATACTTCTATGGGTATAAAATGAATATGCTCTCACTCACTATGTACATGGAGAGAAATATAAATCTATCTGCAACTAATCTTGTGCAGATATAGAAAGTTACATTCCTGTAATTCTTTACCAAAATATTTATGTGCATGCTGTTGTTTGTATGTATCTTTACTAATGTGAAATACTACTCAGTCTTCATGATGACATGACGCCAAATGCTCATATTGTGCTGAAAACTGAGTGAAGTGAGAGGTCTGGTTTGCATACTTCTAGAGCAAAAACTAACAGAGGAAAGGGGGAGGGTGAACAGACACCCAAAAGCTTTGCTGTAGCAGTCAAAATAAATAAAGGGGAAAATATCAGGCATGTACAGCACTGTGTACATTGCATTACATGGTTGAGCAATCACAGTGAATGTTCCCAAGGGCTCTTTACACTTCCTGTAACGCAATCAGCATCCTTGAATAAGGTTCAGATACAGCCCCCCTGCATGTGCTGGAAGGGAGAAGCCAGCCGGAGGCCAATCCTTTGTCCTGTACAGGCAGTACTTGGTATTGTAATGATGGTTGCAAGGTAAAGCATGATGGAGAGCTGCTGCTCCCAGCCAATACAGGTAGGGAGAGCCCGCCCATGTTGATTCCACCTCAGAGAGCTCACTGGCAACTCCTGAACTACTGCAGATCTGTTAATAGCCTGCACTACCAGGAGGGCCAGCATCGCTTGCCTCCATCTGCAGCAAAGGAGAATGGAACCACAGCAGTTTCTGGGGCAGCAGAACTGGCACCTTTCACCTCAGGCTGGACACCCAAACACAGCTCTGCCAGACTGGCTGAGGAACACGCCTGCATGCAATATCCCTAACAGCACATTTAACAGGTGCTTTTACAGGGCAAAGGGGAAAAAAGCATACCATATTTGTCTTCTATATGGAAATATGGCAGAACTGGCTTGCCCATTTGGAGAAAGAGCTACCTGGTGTTTTACTGCCGTGCTTCCCCTCCCCATGTTTTTCATTTCCACATATACTCACGGACCTCAGATCACAGAACAACTGAACTAGTCCAACACTCAGAGGCTTTTTGAACTCCTAAAGCATTAGTCCTGCTTAAGGTATTAGGTCAAAAAAAAAACAACCCAAACCTAATAAAACTCCACAGCAAAATTCAAGCAGCAGAATCAGCACTACTGTACTGCTTGCTAAGTCATGTGGTAACTATCAGATTGCTGCACGATACCAGGACAAGTATGAGGGAGCAAGGATGCTTCTCTCAGGTCAGAGGTGATGGGGTATATTAGCTTTGGAACATCTTTCTTATCCAGGAACTAGACTACATTGATCTAGAAGGGAAGGATGACAGGATTTACACACTCACACCGGACCATTTTGTCCTCTTCTCACTGGACACAGAACAGTAGGAGTTCGGCATCCTCCCAAAGCCCACCTCTAAGTGTCTGGTTTTGGCCAAGCACATTTGAAAGTGACAGCTTACAGTGATAATGTGTTGAGCAGTTTATTTTTCTCTTATTCAGAGCCAAATACTGGAACAGTTTTACAGCCGTAACAAAAGTAGCAATCAGTGGTCAATTTATGCATTTAATTTCAGGATTTGACCTGGAAATGGCAGGAACACGTAAATTCTGCCTCAGTTTCTGGAGAAAAACCATTCCAATACCTTTAGCATGATCTAGGATCACTTAGAAGTCTTCCTACTGTACAACAAGTAGAAAGGGGCTGCAGCTATGAAAAAATACCCAGCAGGACAAAGCAGACTAAAATCCAGGTTCTGGATAGACAGGTGCGGGAACCAAAGTGTCTCACTGAAAAGAGTTTATCCCTTGATGCCCTGGTATGAGGAAGAGTGGGGACTAAATGTGTCTTTATAAAAAGGAAGCCTGGAAACTGTGCGAATTCACCCTCTTTGTCAGATGAGAGACACCCCATCGGGCCAGAGAAACCAGTTGATGGTGTTTGTTCACTCAGAAATCAATGTTCTGCCGTCAGGGATGGAGGCATCCTCCACAGAAGTTACAGCTTCTAAACAACTAATGGTGTGAGTTGAAACCATAGTAAGTGCGTGCTTGACTGTCAAAGAGGTCACATAAAGGTCCTCCAAAGCTGCCCTTCACATGACAGTGCATCTGGGGAGAAATGCAGTTTGAGGGATGCCACAGTATCACATCTGCTTTAGCTTACAGGTTTTTTCCCAGTGTATCGGCATTTCTAAAGCCAAGTCCTATAAATGAACAAGTTTTTACTGCTCCTATTACCTTTTGATTTGCATACAAACCATTACAAACAAAACCATTACAAGCTATTTCCACACATAATATATCAAATTCCTGAATTGCATCTTCACAACCTTGACTCTTATCTGTCCTGCTGCTCTTCCACAATTTGAATTTATAAAGCCATCATTTTCATCCTTCAACTATTCTGCCCTGCCTAATCCTCAAGTATCTTCTTCTCATTAGGGCATCAGGGCCCCCACACGTGGTTGATACGTGCTCTTGAGGCACATTTACCCAAGGCAAAACTGAAAATTCCAATCTGCACATCATGTAGCATCTCATCTGCAGTGATGAGATACATAAAGCTAAATACAATCAAGATATTTCTTTTCCAAAACTGCTCTAAATCTCACTGCTCCAATTCTGAGCTCTGTGGAAGGGAACAAGCAAAACCTCCACAATTACCCTCTTGAAACAGGCTCATTTATATTAACAGCAAATGAAAATACAGCCAAGATGAGCACCCTTAGTTGAACAAAGGATCAATGCCTCAGTGCATATCAGTAATAAGACTAGTACTTAAAAGAACACTGGTTTGTAGTGATTGTATTTATGACCACACTTACTGCAAATGCTGCTTAAACGCGTTGACCCCTTAAAGACAGTTCCTGACTTTATGATGACAGTACAGACTGGTAATATATTGTGTTTAGCCTGCTGGGAAATAGTCAACAAATCCAATCCAAGTTTTATGTCTTTTTACTGTACATTCCTTATGCCTTCCACTAGCAAAGAAAACCTGAGGTGCCTCAGCTTGAGATCCTGCTGCATCTCTGATGTTACATACCACTAATGTCTTCCAACGCACACATACAGCTGACTTGGCTGTGCTGAAGCTGAAAGGCTACTTTGGTGTCAAATAAAACACTTCTTTACATCTTGCAATTTACCCAGGGAAATGAGTGTGGCAAAAGATTTAACAGGCATTAAGGAAAAGCAGTATCTAAGCAAAATCAATTCCTTGTGAGATAACCAGAATAGTGTCTAGATGAGACAAATCTGCCGTAGTTCTCCTTTTCTGGGGCAAAATTAACCTCTCTTGCAGAAGAGCTGAGTAAGTACGTTCACCCTTTAGAATTACCCCAGAGATGGAATTGGTCTGGTGAAAATTCTGGCCTTTGGCTTGGATCCTGCCACTTGCATTCATTCTTACACTTTTTAAGCTCCTCCACCACAGAGTGTAGAAAACATCCCCATCTGTCACTAGGGCAAAACATTCTCCTGTAGAAATCCTACTTTGGGTGAGCTTTCAGAAGGGTTTGTATTCCCATGGCATCCTGTAATGATCTGTAGTGATGCAAATATCGGCTACAGGGGCATGGTGGTATCCTCACAGGACTAGTGATGTGTGAGTTTATGCGTAGAGAAGTCCCAGTTATCCTTTAGCAGAATTACCCTGGGTCTCTATTGGGATTGTTTCACTCAAAACATGATATAGCCAACAGTGTATCCTTGCCTGTGCCAGTAATGAACCACCAGGGATGCCAAAATTAAGAGCAACAGTCAACTGACAAAAAGCAGAAATCATAATTCAAAGAAATACCCCCAACATATCACAAGATATGTTTTACTTTCACCTCATTCTAGTGCTCTGTTGAAAGCATTGCAACTCATCTTAAGTGAAGCTGAACCCCAGATCATTGTTTTCCAGCTAAAGTCATATACACAGTGCCTTGTCCCCAGTACAATTCAGGCATCCTCCTCTTGCTCAAATGTTGGACTCATGGGACACAGCAAGAAAACACAGAAACATTTCATCTGGAAACATACCCAGGAGGCTACCTGGACACAGAACCAAGTTTCCATAATGTGGAGCAGCACAACTCCAAACAGAACTGCTCCTCCAGGACTGCTGCTAAGAAAGCCTGAGTAAATCAGCCTCAGACACATCCTACACAGTGTACAAGACATTTCTGACAAGCGGCTCTCAAACCCACCTATTTTAATATCAGAAAACAAAGTTTTATTGAAGTCTTTTTCCATTGGTCTCTCCATGTCAGACTTGGTCCTGTTTCAGGGCACTCCCTATTAGAAGAGCATTTAAGCATTGCAAAAATCGCTTAGAAGACCCAGCAGGAACTCCTTGGACCACATCTTTCAGATGTTTAAAACAACCTAGCACAGCATGGAATCAAATATTCACTATACCCTGGAAGGATGCATGGGATCACTTAAAACCATCAAGAAGACAGCCTCTCTAGCACTGAAGTAATTACCTCATTTCTCTTGCTACTATCTGGAAAACAAATCCTTCAGCAAAGTTGGACCTGAGCTTAGTGTTTAGTCAGTCAGGACTAATTCTGCTGTTTTCTTGCTCAGACTTTACCTCGCTGCTCCACATATCTCAGCCATGCTTTATCCCAGAGATCACTGCATCTTTAATCAGCATTTCAAAATCCCTGTGCATGGAAAACACTGCAGAAAGTGGTAGGGTTTCTTTTCTGATTTTCTTTCAAATGAACTGCTGTTGTGTTTCTTTAATAGGTTTAGTTCTCACTAGAGCCCAATTCTTAGTGATTTGTTAAGTCTAATTAGGCAGTATTCAAACGTGCCATGCATTCATTTGGACACTGCCCAAATCCCACACAGTTTTCATATGAAAATGGTTTATTTGAATTTTAAACACAGTCTGTTCCACCAATTCTAACATATTAAGCAAGCTCACAAGCCATTAAAGCTATAAAATGCCAGCTGACCTCACATCCCACAATGGTAGAGAATGAACAAAGCTATTTACTTTATTAACTGATGCTCAGAAGCCAGAGGTACGTTCACACTCTGATTCTGTATCCTTTGATTGTTCCAAGATTTGGGTGAAGTTCAGATGCTCAACTGCTTTAGTCTGTACTGAACTGTTGACCATTGCAGCACAGCAGCAGAGCCTGAGATTCCCCAGAGCCAAAAATCACTCCAGGCACAAAATACAAATGATCCTGCCTGCTTCACCTTTTTAATATGATAATAAAGTCACTTTAGCTAATGGGCTTTAAATACATCTTTCAGTGTAGTCTAGGTAACTCACAGACTACTCTTTAGCACTGCCTTCAGAGCAATGAGGTAGCTTTTCTAGTTCTGTGCCAATTTGTATTGGAGAAGCAGCACAGGCTGATCAGAGCTCAACATAGCCAGCTAAAGCCAAATATCAACCCTCCTCTCACTGATGCTACCTGCAGTCAAGGTTTTGCCTCCACTAGGATTTTAATGCTTAAATGAAAAGTCCCCTTTTTGAGGTAAAGGGCCAAATACACCAGCCCTTCAGGGCTCACCCACTGCCTCCAGCACATAGATCTGTGGACATTAGTTTGTCTAGACTAGAAATGTATGTGATGGTAGCTGGCTGTGGATGTTAGCATAGCAAAAGAAAAGTGCGTTTTAACACATGCATTAAAGTATGCTCTACCTCTGCTAATGCATTTGAGCAATCTAGCACAGACACTGCCTCTTTGAGTCAGTCTAGACAAGGCCATAGAGACTCTGGAATCTGGGCTGAGCACTTGACATTCAATTCCCAGAACTGCAATAGATTTTAATGGAGCATGACAGCACCTTCCAAACACAGGAACCTGGGAAATATATGTCTTGGGGTTCATACCAGGGTTAGCCCAATTCCTCTGGCAATGCTTCCTCCTCCTAATAACTGCAGAAATCGTAAGAGAACAAAACCACCCAGATGATGGCAACAATCCAGGACAGGAATGATTAGTAAAATTACCTGAAGGTGGAAAGAAATGCAGGACTGCCAAGATCTTGATAAATAACAAGCCCTGTAATTCCACCACTGAAGCTTCATTAGGCAGCAATACTCAGAAAGGTGACGGATTCCTCAAATTATGCAATACTAAATGAATGGGAAACTATTTCAACTCTGTGTCTCCACACAGCGTCAGGTAAAGCAAAGGGAAAGCTCCAGAAGTTGGCCTGTTTAGACATGGCATGGAGCTCTTGTCAAAATGGGCATGGGAGCAAATAGGGGAGGAGGCTTGGCACAACACCACAACCTGCCCTGGCAGCAGGATCCATTCCATGCATCAGCATGACATGGAAACTGCTTCACTTCTTTAGGTCCTGTGGGCCAGAGATGAGCCAATACAGGATTTCTTCTTTACTTCAACAGCAGAATTGCACATACATTTGAATTGAGAAGGTGGGAGAGAAAAATTTCCAGGTGGGGAGGTGGAGAGACAGATTTGCTCTAGGGAAAGCAAGCAGACTGGTGCACAGGAAAAAGCCCTTTGCCTGTGTGCAAAGAGCATCTCCCCAGCCCAACTGAAGTATTTTACTTTGCCTTTGTAATGCAAAAAACAAAGACTGTCATTTTTGCCATTCAAAACTTCACAAACTTTTCTAAGCAAAAATCACCTGGAAATCTTATAGCAAAAATGCTTTAGTATTTTAAAAGTGCCATCGTCTTCCATTTTGTCATTTTTAGCTAAACTTGTTTGCAAGCTGTTTCACTCCTTTCTTAGTGCATTTGAAAGAGCACAGCAGGGCAGGCATTTGGTGCTGAACACAGCAGTGGTGTTTCTTATTGCGACTGTCCCCTGGGATTAATGCATGGAGATATCCTTAGCACACATCTGTCTGAACAGAAGGAAGGGTAAATGCCCCGTCCCTGGAAGTGCTCAAGGCCAGGTTGGACAAAGCCTTGGACGATGTGCTCTAATGCGAGGAGAACACCTGATTGCTCTGGGGCCAACTTCACTGTGGCCAAGGAGGAGCACATCAGAATCATAATCACAAGGAAGATCTTAAAAAAAACACTGATTTTTCCCTTCACTCTCTGCATATTACTGAGGCATTTGGGAATGCTGATATCATAAGCAGCAGGGAAAAAACTTTCCCTTCAGAACAATCACAGCAGGAGTGTTCCATGTCTCCCTGTGAGAAAAATTGCTTTTGTATTATACTTAATGACTGAACTACCACACAGGTAATGCAACAGACAAGACGCATCTGTTGAGGTAACAGCAACACTCTCCATTCATTTAGATTCTCCCCATCCCAGGTAAATGTGAGCTTTCATGCCATTCCCAGTGCTGTAGAGGATCTGCCTCTCTCTGCATTCAGCACCCCCAGCTGAAAAGCCTGTGGGACGCAGAGGCAGAAAGTGAGTTTGACTGTCACTCATGCGGATAAACCAGTGCCAAAAGGAGCCTAGAGTTTAGATTCTCATCTGATTTCTCAGCCTCCGTGAAAACCGCCTTTGCAGGCAAGTCTTGTCAAGGCTTCAAATCTTACCCAAACTAATCAATAAAAATGATAAAATCAGGAAAAACAGAAGCTGAAGGGAGATTAAAAAGCACAAAACTCTTGCACCACACACAGAGATGAGGCCACATGGGTAAGAAAAACGCTTTGCTGCCTGAATGGAAGAAAAAGAGGACATAATGGGATATGTTTTGCAATGGAAGACCAAGTTTCTATGCCCCTTGCCATTTGTAGGTCAAGATCACCAAAACTCACTAAAGCAAAAAGGAAAGAAGCACCAATGCTACTGAGAATGAGAGATGAAGATAAGGAAACAGAAATAGAGGTGAGGAGGCCTTTGACATTAGTCAGGAGAGAAAGGTCCTTTCTGTGGACTTAGATTAAAGCTGTGTAAAGAGGGATGGCTGTCAGTGCATGAATAAGCCTGTCTGATACATAATGCCTGCAGCCCTTCACTGGACCAGGCTAGGTAGAACTTTGCCACACTACTGTAGCTAAGTAATAATCATCATCATCACCATCAGAATAATTGTGTAATTAACTCACTTCCCAGGAAGAAAGAAGGGGCAGGAGGAAAGAGGCTTTAAAATTCAGGTTTATTATCTCACTCTGATTTCATTCATAATAAATCAAACTGATTTCCCCAAATCGAGTGTGTTTTGCCCATGACAGCACTTGGTGAGCGATCTCTGCCTACCCTCGTCTCAGCCCATGAGCCTTTTGTTGCGTTTTCTCTCCCCTGCCCAGCTGAGGAGGGCAGGGACAGAACAGCTTTGGGGGGTACCCAGTGTCCAGACCTTGGTATAACTGGTACCATACTTACTCAGTACCAGTTACAGGCATGTTCTGTCTCCATTGTGTAGCATGTACTGCCGCAGACACAGGCAGGGAACAGCAGGCCCTGCTGCTGGCAACAGGACTACTTAAAACTAGAATTTGCCACTAGAACTGAGTCAAACCCAGCCCATCAGTAGTGGGGAACCATTTAAAATAAGAAACAAATTTCAACTGCAGCAGGAGTAGCAGAAAACTTGCACAACAAAATCTGCACAACAGTGTTACTTTCAGCATGCTATTTTATCCAATTTGATGCCAACAAAGGACATCTGATGTCTCTGATCCATTTTGCTTCATCACTAGATGACCTTTGAAGGTCCCTTCCAACCCATACTGTTCTATGATTCTATGCTTCCACAGTGGAATTGCAGGGCAGGCAAAAGCAGGACTAGTTTGGGTGCATGGCTGGCCAGACAAATCAGCCTTCTCTGCACTTGCCATGACCTTCTCAGTCCCTGGCCTCCACCATAGCTGCAGACTGAGGGTGCAGCTACCGCCAGTGGCTGAGCACTGTTAGGTACTAGAAGGATTTGCACTCTCAAAGGTAGTTGCTTCTCTCTTCCATAGCAAAAGCAAGTTTATTTCATGTTCCAGCACAGGCACGTGTTTGTGTAGCAATCCAGACTGGATCTAACACTGTACCCAGCATGCAACTATATCATTGCATTGCCCAAGCCTCCTCAAGTCCCTCAGGTGTTACTAATGATGAATGAAGGACTAAACTGTGTATTCTCTTTTGGCAGATACTGGATCACATTAGAGACAAGTGTATTTAACTTGTACCAGGCCACACCTTTCCCCTGTTTGCAATGCACAGTGTAAATCAAAGCACCCAGCAGAGAGTGATTTTGTTTGCTGGCCAACAGTGATAGAACGTGAGTTTACAGCAGTGGGTTGCAGCCCTTCCCACAGAGGAAGCGGAGGCAGCTCAGATAAGGCCCTGTCAGGAGGGACCAGGAGGTGTTTCCCCCTAACCCTGTTCTATGAACGTGTTTGAGGGAGATGTGCCCCAGAGCAGGGAGGCAGCCCTCCTCCCGTGGCTGGGCTGTCTGTGCATCACTCAGCAGCAGCCCTCAAAAGCACATCTTGAGCTTTCAAGCCTGCTCCCTGACCCAGTTATCTGTGACTGTGTTCCCTTCAGGACAGCACTCTCTTATTTCCTCTGAAAGCAGTCTGCATGCCATGAGCACACGCCTGAGCCCAACAAGTACCATCTGCTGGGGAGCAGGAAGCACCCAAAGAGAGGAGCTTGGCTAGACAATTGGCCTGACAGGCAAAATCAAAGTCTCATGCAAACCCCTGACGCTCACACAGATTGGAAAGAAGGTGGAAGTTTACCCATAATGGGAGAAAAGCTCAGGAGTATCTGGATGTTTCATCACATTGGAAGCCATAAACATGAAATAAAGTGCTTGTGAAAGGAAGGGCTACTTGGCCCAGCTCTTTGTGAAACCAAAGCCAATGTCACTGTCAGCATTCCAGCAATTCCAGATTGTTAATGCTTCTAAAGATCCCAAATTTTCCAGGGCTGATAGAGACAAACACACCACTCCCCAACTACACACACACACAAGCACACACCCGATTAGAGATGCTTTAAAGGTCATTTTCCAGAGAGCTCAATATTCTGTGTTTCACAGTACTGGCCACCTGGCACATGTTTATGGTATGAGAAGAGACATCTTCATAACACTGATGCCAAATGCAGCTGCTACACTGCTGCTAGTGTGGTTCCTACCCCTTCCTGTGAAAACACAGGCAGCAGAAGGCTTGTAAACAGCAAAATAGGTCAGACCTATAAGCTACTGAAGTCTCAGTGCTCAGCAGAGCCACCCCTGCAGTGGATAGGCATTAGATAATACAGCCCTTGAAAAACGTGGGGTAGCCTCATTTAGATCATGTCACTCACAGCACAAGTTAAACAAGATGTTACAGAACAGGGGCTTGTCAGTCCGACAAGGATTCCAGGCAATATCCTCATTCCTGAGTACAGGCTCCTGACAGTGATCTGTGTATGGCAGGAACACTCCCCAGCAGATGGGAAAGTGGCAGGCTGTTTTGATAGCTGCAGTGCAAGGAAGATCACCACCAAAACCTGACAGTTCCATAGCAGCACAGACAAAGTAAATACACAAGCTGTAAATACCATTAAAAGGACGTAAGGGCTTGGTTATCAAGGGAGAGCTAGGAGGGTTTGAAAGGTGCATGTGGAAATATGTAGGCTAACACCTAGGAGTTCTTTGACAGCATTAAAATACCAGAATGATGAGTATCAGGAAAAGAGTAAATTTACAGGAAATCCACATATTTGTTTACTAAAGCAACAGATCCACTTCACAAAGATAATTAAGAGTTATAAGCACACATGATGTTTAAGGGGGAAAAAAAAAATATAAGAAACAATCTGGCACCAGGCAAGAATATGTGATTTGATGTAATAACACTCCTGGGTATGAAGGCTGTACAGGAACCAGGGCACTCTTGCATAAACCCCAGCAAGATCACCTCACAAATACACCACAGACACTTGCATACTTCATCCTCAGGGTTTGTATTGCAGCTGAAGTAGCCACAGGTCAACAACTTGTTCAAAGTACAGTTAACAAACACTTACCAGCACCACTGCTAAGGTTCCCTTCTGCAGTCGGTCAGCGGTCTTCTCTCTGCCAGAGAGATACTTTTCCTGAAGGATGCTTCAGTTTTCTTCCCTCCCAGGACTGTTCTTTGTTCCATACTGCTTCTTACACCTTCTATCTCATACCTCTGCCTAACTCTTTATTTCTCTGAAGATATGGAAATCTCTCCTTATACTTCATAGGCTTTGGTCTATGTAAAACCAGCCTTAAGCTTCCCAACACATACCTGCAGCTAGACACTCTGGTTAGCAATATCCTGAGCATAACAAAGCAGCATTAGCTTCATTAAAGTATTTGCCATTTACAATAAGCCACTTACTGCTAAGAGAGACAAACAGAAAACCGGGAAGCCTGGTAAAACACCCCAAGTTCTTATAAGACTCAGAAAAATATCCACACCTGGAACAAGGCTGAAGTAAGCTTGCAGAGGTCTAATTTAAGATGGGAGAGAACACATGGTTGCTATTAAAGGAGTAATCAGCCAAACTGAAGTCACCTGTAACAATTAGAGTATTTGTAAACTAGAAAATAAGGCTTGGTGAGCACCACATACCTGTATAAAACACAAAGGTAAGATGGGACAAGATTGTGTGCTTGATAAAGTTTTATAAAAGGAGTAATATAAGTGCAACATGAAATGATTGATGAAGGTACACTAAATATGAGCAAAATACACAGCCCCAGATACAGTTTACAAGTAAGTGGAATATGTAGTTTATGTATCAAAACCTACACTGGTGTTTCAGCAGTTTTCCTGCAAAGATCACTGCTGAATACCCATTCCTGCTGCTCCCCTACTAAACCAGAGTTTAAGATTCTGAAGTGGTTTGATGTTAGCACCAGTTTAACACCTCTCTTCTGGTTTCTGCCACACAAACGTAATGTGACATTATTAATTTCCATGGAACTTTTTCGAGGTGAAATGACACATTTAACAGCGTTGTCTAGCAGCACTCTGAATGACTGCTTTAAGGAGAGGTGGTGTAGTAAATGCAGTCCTGCCTGAGTTTGCCTTTCAGTAGAAGCTCCTCAGTACACAGAATCTGGAGCTGCTGCTCCAGCAGTGCTAGGCCAGGATTTACACCAGGACTTTACCACACTGGTGAGTAATTCCTATCCTGGAGACACACAGACAGACTCACACAGCAGTGCTAAAATAACACGGACCTAGGATAGGAGTGTGTGGGCTCCTTCACTTGCTTACAGCCAAGGTTAGTGTCTTCTCTTTAAAAATAGGTGGATATAGCTTTCCTGCCTGTTTTCAGTACAAGTCAGCTCACTGCAAAGCACATCAAGTCTGTCTCTTGTTTTTTAAGCCAGGGTGTTCAGTGAACCCTCTGCTGGGTTTGCCAAGTCTCCTGCATGTGAGAGGGTTTGTTCTGGACAGACTGAGACATGCTCCAGCCAGCCATGGAAAGGAACCTTCATTCATATTTCCTCTTCCCTCCCAGGTAAATTCCCTTTCTACTTCAGCTCACTGTATTTATTTTTAAAAGCAATCAACACGTGTCCATTAGTGCGTGTTTTATGCTGTAATGCAGAAAACAGGCTTGTTGCCACTGAAGCCCTACAAAAATACTTCTAAATCTGATTTTCCTCAGATTGCATTTTTTAGGAGCAGGAGCTGTGCCTGGCCAATAGAGATTTTTCTCTGTTCCCTAAATCCCTCCTGCTGTCATGGAAAGACAGATGCTCTTCTGAGCACCACGTGAAACTCAAGTAAGAGTACACTTACTTACTGCTTGGAAGCAACAGGCAAGACTCTGTTCCCTCTGCCTCTTCCCCCCCCCCCGCCCCAAGATTTCCCAGACTACTCTGCACAGTACATCCATCCTATGGGAATCCTGGCCACAAGTGCAGGAAATCTCAGCTGAAGATACAGAAGATGCTGGAAAACCCAGCATGTCTTTAGGTAGCTCCCAGGGATTTTGTGAACAGACCTAAACTGTCTCCAAAGTTACTACACTCTTTTAAAAAAGGAATGTCATAGATATCATGCTTTCAGAAAGACAAACACAGCCTGCGGTTATCACAAGGTGTGAAGGAAAACAATGTTTAGACAGCAATTATAACATTCTTCACTGTTACATGTAAGTATCAGAGGAATACAAATTACTTGGATCTAAGGAAGAGGCAGTGCAGTATTCCAGGTAGAATATCACAGGAATTTATTTCATGAGAAGTTTCATTAGCTGGGCTCATTTTACATCACATGAGCTTCAGCTCTGGTTTAGTGTATGTTCACTTCCCTCCACTGGCATTTCAAAGCCTCTAGAACAGCCTTCTCACAAACTCTACCCTGAGCGCAGGCAGCAGGTAAATGTAGTGACGTGGTCTTACAAACCAATCTCTGCAGAAAACACATGGCTTCTTCACTCACCCCCATGAGGCTGATGGGCTTCAAGTTCCCCAGGCAGCTGGTTTGTATGTTCAGATTTGTCAGAACAAGCTTACCATAAAGATGAAAAAGAAACAGAAGAAATCTGGACTTAAATGCTAGGAAATCGGCATGGCTTAGGTACTCCATCTTACTGCAGGACAATTTTCTAGTTCTAAAAGGAACAGCAACATAATTGAAATCTCACCTGCTCCGGCAACACTATCAGTGAATACCATTGGGAACATTTTTAATTAGCATTTTAATTATCAGATCTACTTTGGAGTCCTCCTAAAATCTTTCTAAACAGATCTGTGCAAAGAGCATTCTGCTACCACCTGGCAATGCAAGGCTGGATGACAGTTTCTTTGGGATTCCAGCCCTACTGATGTATCAGTCAATTTGCTGCAGTAACACTCAGTTACTCTTCTCATCTATGTTAGGAACAGGGCTGTAAATCCAAGGGCAAAACTGCAGGGGACAAGCCTAAAGGACACTGTAAAACCCACCCATGGTTGCTGCAGCAATGTGAGCTCTGAACACTTATCAGAGAAAGAAGCACTAAGCACTAGCAGGGAGCACAGCCACCTAAGCATTAAGAGAGTCAGGTTTAAATCCCAGCTGTACCTTCTCTGGCCTTTGTTGCCATTAAAAGCCACAGATGACACTGACCCATCTTAGTGAAATACTGCTCAGCTGGAGTGTTTTGGCTAGTCACAAGTGAATTGTTATATCCTTTTTTATATATATATATATATATATATATTACATGTATAGTCTTTTTTGAAACAGACAAGATCTCGTAAGATGGGAGGAAACTACCACAGTGGTGCCAAAGTCCTCTTGGGGGTCTCTTCAGAAGCTGAGAGCACTACTGGAAGTAGCCCAAGAAACACAACAAAGAACAGTACAAGTTTGGATAGCAGCTAGATTTGCGGACCTAAGAGCAATGCAAAGTAAAGCAAACACATGACAGAGCTGGAATAATGATTGGCAGAGAAGTGATGACTCTACTGCTGGAAATGAAAGTGCTATGAATAATTAGCCACCTCTGACCCAGGAAAACATTGACTTCATTTGCAGCACAAAACTGATTGCAGATGGTATTGGGGAGGGAGCATCAAGCTATTCACTGTGCTTTCCCCCATCAGAAAAATTCATTTCCTCTCTGCTGTTGAGCAATGAAATATACCTGATTGGATCTGCTGAGACAGCTTCACATAGAAGATTTGCAATGAAGAGTGAAAAAGCCTATGGGGTGATGCCAAAAGTAATCTTATTAAAACAGTAGGCTAGAGGGGGAAATGCACATCTATCTCCTAATTTAATAAGGAATTACAATAAATCCCTTAAAGGAACAAATTTATTTGGATCTTTCTTTGAAATCTTACCATCACTGTTGCTGAATGGGATGCTGGATATCAGTTCATGACCAGGGCCATTTCTCATTCTCTACAGCTCCTCCTGTTCATTCCCACTGCTCCTCACTTCTTCCCACTCTGCCAGCTGCTTCCTGCCTTCTTACTCCACTGCTTCCTCCATCCACCCTCAGCTCCCTCTCCATCTGATACACATCCTTGCTGAGTGCCAGCACTCATCCAGCCCTGTCTGCTGATGGGTCTCACCTTCACATGGATGACAGCTTCATTTGGGACTCTCAGCACTCCCTGGCCACTGTAATTCACTTCCTACAGCCATGACTTCAACGCTTAAGAGGGAGAAAAAGCAAGGATGTGTTCTTACAGCAGGCTGAGATACCTGTCTGCTGTGTGCTCTTCTCGAACACCTTTACCTGTCATCAGCTGACATTAGAAGAGTGAGGCATCTCCAACTGGACAGAAGTCTATCTGAAGATAAAGAACAATGTTCATAGCCCCCCTGTTGAATGCAGCCTGGGAACAAATGAGTTTAACACTGCCTTTCCAGGGACGTTAGAAATAAAGTCTGAAGGTTGTAGAGCTTACCAGAATTACACTGATCTTGCAATGTGTAATGTTTTCATCCCAGTTCTGTTATTAGTATGCAAACTCACTGTGTATCCTGCAGGACTCAAGTGGCTGTAATTGTAAGGGATTGATGGAAGTGCTGTCAAATGCCACAGTGCGAAGGGCCTTTGTAAGAGCACTGATGGATGTTGCAGGTTTGGAATGTGCCCAAGTCCAGCAGGTGTGGTGCTCCCAAGGGAGCCAGGGCAGGGCTCCGGAAAGGCGCTGCCTCCATAACAATGAGCAAATCCCACCTGTACAGCTCACACGGTGGTACCGAGATCTGGCTTCATCTGCTCGTGGACTGTGGTGGCTTTTTCCTACAGTTAATATTTTTCTATATTATGAAAATTTAAAAAATGAAATTGAAAAGTAAATGAATGCAATCGTGTATGCATGTATAGTTTTCAGTATTTAATGCACTGAAAGCCTGTGCAGCAGGCTTAAAACTGATGTAAAAAGGATGAAGGCAACCATTTTTAAAAGCACTGACTTCAAGGCGGCTATGGAATGCCACCATAATGCGCCCTAGGAAGTGGCCTGGCTTTTTCCTTTCTTCATTCCTTTTCTGAAAGAGCTTTGAAGCCCTCTGTTGCTGACAAAGGTGGGCTCAGCAGCCATGTGTTCAATACTCAAGAAAATCAGGTCCTTTACTTAAAGACTTAACTCAGGGTAGAGAAGCTTCATCTTAGGCACCTCAGCTTTGAAATCTTGGTTGTAGGCACTTTTTCCAGGACTATCTCTATTTATCTGCTACATGAAAACATCAGTTAAATAACTGCAGGTCTGTGAGCACTATTTAATCTTCAGTCTGGGAGATACTGCAGCTGTGAACTTCTTTATGGCTTTTTGCCTTTACACTTTATGTTTTCAGTGACTGAATGTGTTTTCTGTGTGTACTGAGAACCCAGACTGAACAGATGTCGCTGGAACTGGTGTGTCAGAGCTGGGAGCAGACAGTGCTTTAGCAAAAGAGAATGTGAAATGAAAAAGGACACCTGAGTTCTTGCTGTGAATATTTCCTCAGTAAAACCAAGCAAAAAGACATTTCTTCAGCCCATCTGGATAACCCAGTGGATGTATCTGGTAGTGGAATAAATTGTGGACCACAGTGCAGAGAAAAGGACTCCCCATCTCTGGACTCTAAGAGCATTGCAGGAAGGCAGCCTTGTGGTATGATGGAAGAGGGTATGTGGGTACAAGCACAGAGGCAAAGAGGTGATTGATGAAAAATACAGTTGTGTAGTAAACATAGCAGTCTGATTTTTGTGTTAGGAATGATGAGAGATGGTTTGCCTAAAGGATGGTTAATGGAAGCTTCATAGTCTTCAAGCAATATCATATCCTAGAAAACTATGTTTGTGATCTGATTTTTAAAACTAAAGCCCCTGCAAGCAGTCTCTTTTAGCCATCCTTTTAGTTAATCTGGGTAACCTCAGATAATTCAATGGGAACTGCATCGCAAGCGCCTCAGCAAGGGAATTCTTTGTCCCTTTGTTTGCTGGAAGTGGTGGAGGACAGAGCTGCTTGCCTCAGCTGTAGAGGGAGGAGCCATAGCTAAAATGCAGAAAAATAACAGAAATAAAATCCTCTCCCCTTACATTACAAGGAAAAGCATCTGAAAAGAAGGAATTGAACTAGTCAGCATGATCCTGCTAAGATCTAGGCACTGACTTTCACAAAGGAGATAAGAGTAGGAGTAGGAATGAGTTCGTCAAGGACTTCATGTACATCTAGAGAACACCATTTGGCAGCTCTTGCTCATATGTCAAATGTGTGATTCTGCAGTATTCCAGAGACAGTTTCTGATTATTCCTTTTGTTAAGAATAATTTAATGCTGACTTCACAAAAGTGATAAACAGATCATCTGTTTGCAGAGCAAAACATGAACATAGCCATAGAGAAGTGCTAGCAAGCTGCTTAAATCTGACCATAGCAGAATGATGGGAAACACAAGTCTCAAGATCTTGGCCTGTCTGCCTGTGTTTCAAGCAATCAGCTGTGGTGTTGGGGGTATTTGGTTTGCAGCTGTCAATGATTTTAGCAATCACAAACTCTTATTTCTAGAGTTTTGCAATAGGGATAGAATCTTTTGATTCGGTTACTAAGCCTCCGAGCTTGGTAAATCCAACCTCAACACCTTTCACAGTATCAGGTTACACTATAAAATGAATTCTTTACCAAAACCAGATCATAACCTAATGCCAATGTCCCCAGACAATTTCAGAATTAGGCTGCACATAATACACGTGACATACTGGGTACAAGAGCTTGAAAGCACAGTGGTTCTCTTGCATGTAGCTTCTGAGAAATTCTGATTAAAGACTAAGGAAGGATCTGGTGCTGCTGTCACCAGCAAATATCACAGAATTCAATACAATCAAACCATGTTACGGCCTCAGATACTGATGTGGACTTGTCAGAACTCTTCCATCAGTTTCTAGGCATGGAGGGATGTAACTGTAAATGATATCCAGTGAAGGTGCTGCTGGACAAGATATTGTGTTGGTGAATTTCACTTCATCTCAGAATTCAACTTCTTGACAAAGCAGCTGTGTGCCAGAGCCACATGCATATCTCAGACACACACATGGCACAGTATTGGTGTACCAGGTCAACCCCAGGCTCCTGTGAGTCCGACCTCAAGTGTGCAGTGAGTTGAGGCCTTGAAGATGGTTTTTGGTGCTCCCAAATTCATCTTACAACCAGACAAAGTGAATTGTTCTCCCTCCTGCTGGAAGCCAAATGCTACCAATTTCACCAGCTCTGCTGAATATAAGCAAGAGGTTTTAATTCAGACATTGCTACCTATCCAGCCTAAAAAACAGCCTGAAAAGTGTTAAGACAAGCACCTAGCACATCTACAAGCTCATGTGTCCATACCCAACAGTAAAACTCCTTAGTTGGACACAGGGTCTCTGGCACCATGTGCATTCCCAAATGTCAGTGGTACAATGGCTTTGTTCAGTTTTTACAAGCAGAAAAAGTTGCTCAGTCTTTCAGAACACCAACTTTTCTTTTTCAGACGAGTCTTACACTCTTACTGAGTATCACTACAAAGTTGCTCTGTTACTTCCCATACTGGCAAAAGCTCCGGCTGGATTTCACTACCTGGATTCAAGTCAGCTTTCAGAATTCTAAAATGAAGGGGAGAGAGGGAGAAACAAAACCCTGTGGTTTCTGAATTCCACTGTTCATAATGACCTCAGACACTCACAGCTGTGACAGGAATATTGTGCTGTATGATCTTTATGGTTCACTGGGACAATCAGACAAGATTCAGAACACTTCACAATTCACTTGCTAATATCATCCTCAAGGTTTGACTTTAAGGTGCTGCTGAGAACATCAAACAATGGAAGCTGACTACACTAATCATAAACTGTCTGGCTCCTGGTGTGATACTATGATAACAGATACCACATCCCAAGCCTTCTGCACTTCAGAGATGAGATCTAAAATGCATGGTTGTATTAAAGTGGTTTTACAGCTACTACTGTTCACCCATAAGAGGAGATACTTACCAAAGGCCTCAGGATACGCTGGAGAGGATTAGGATCTCAAAGCATTAGAAAGAGGCTGTTAACATATTACATATATGATCACATCCCTCCCCTCTTTGGAATCTGACACTGACTTTGATAGCTTCTGCTGCTCTTATTTCAAAGAACTGAAACACTTTTTGTACTCTCTACATTTTACAAATTCTAAAGGCAGATCTTATGCTCCTGAGAATTCATAGGCCTTCCTTCCAAATCACCACAAGACGTTCTGCTTTAAACACCACTGGCTTGTCTGGGTCAGGAGTCATGCCTGTGACAGCTCTATCACTGCCTTCTGGAGCTCCCAGCTCCCCAGCATGCTCGTGCCTGCTTTGCAGATGGGGGAGGGTAGCCATATGCCAATGCAGTAGCAATTTCTGACTCACAGTCAAAAGCATCCAAAAAAAGTCAGTATGCAGGATTTCTGCCATATGGAGGAATTGTTATTTGGATTTTTTCTCTAGCTGTGTCTCATTAAGCAAAAAAGAAAGAGAAAGGGGAGGATATTATTTTCTTTTTTACAAATCTTGTCCCAGAGCTCATCTTCATTTGAAAGACAGTGTCCATTCTTGGTACCTAGAAAACAAAGGTGGAGCAGAAGGAAGCTGTAAGAATCCAGGTGATTGAGGACAGCGTTTGGTCCAATTCAACAGGTTTTCTTGAAGTTTTTTACACCCTGAATACGGCTTCTTTCAGGGAAGAGGGAGAAGTATTCACAGAGCTAGGACTGGTCCTACTGGGCTTGGGAAGACCACATTAAAAAGGAACCACATGTTCCATGAAGTCTGTCATGCTGCATTCCAGTAAAGCTATTTTATGACCATCACACACTGCTGCCTCTTGAAGGTGTCACTCAGAGCACTTCCCTGGTCCTTGTGTGTTCTGCAGCCTGTTTTGCTCAATTTGGAGGTTTGTTTAATCTGAGACTTCACTGAGATTTTGCCTTTGTTTTTATAGAAACTAATGTGGCATTAACATAATGCAGTCATTTGTGCTTTTAGTTTACAGAGCTGATTATCATGGCTAGGGTACAAACAGGAAAGCAATCAGATACAGGTTTAAAAGTTAGAGAGATATAGAAACCTCAAAGCTGCTCTGCTTCTTTACGGTCTTCTTCAATGTATAAAGATGTCAGGAGGAAAAAGGCTCCTCCAAAGACACCCACAAAAGCACAGACGATGAAGCTGTACTGCATGCTCTGGAAACTCCACTGGGATGAGCTATCATTCTTGGTCTGGATTGCATTGGAGATCTGGGGGGTGAATAAGGCTGACATTAGTTTGGGATAACACCATCATCTTCTCTTGGTTTAAACAGTGTGGTCCTTGAAAACCATAAAACTAAGCAGATAGGGATGACAAGCCTGCTACCAGCGTGTGCAAACCCATATCCCAATATACATCACTGCTGTCTGGCTTCCATTTGGTCAGGGAATCTCATGTTCTTTTATCCCTCCAGTGCCTCTACTCACAAGTGTAGGAAACACTGCAACCAGTGTTTATAATGATTCGTAAACACCAATTCATTTTATCGTTTTCTAGCTCATCTCCAATAACTAGCATAGGACAGACATTTGGCAATGACCTTTGCCATTTCTTTCTGTAACTCACTAACTTTCTATCTCCCTAATCAGCATCAAAGGAGTAGAACCAGGGGGTCAGCATAATACAGGCACAAGCAGCAATACACATTATAAAGCAAAGAGCTGGAAATTACTTTGAGACAAGGGTGGAGTCTGCTTTTGAGCCAAAAGCCATTTGAAGAGCCATGGAGTGACACGAGGAGGAACTGGGAAGAAAAAGCTACCAACAACTGCTTTTTTGTGCTGGCTGGAGGATGAGGTTGTAAAAGCTATAAATGGTACACATGGATTTTGTTTTCGTAGACAGAAAGAAAGGCTGATTTCAAGCAGCTCAATAACTCTAAACAAAAGGATGAATGTTGAATGCAGTCATTTTTATTCCCACATTTGTTCTTGATGGTTCGAATACACTATGAGACTTGAAATACACAAATATAAGACTCTTCAATCTTGCTGGGTTTAGTATGATTACTGATGACAAGTTTAGGTAGATAAGAGCAAGATCAACTGTAAATGGGCACCTAGGGACTACAGCAAGCATAACAGCCAAACTACACACCTAATGCATTTGATTTTAAAATGCTTAGTAAGAAAATTGCTGAACCACCAAGGGAAGAAAAACAGTCTCTGAAAAAGACTATTCCCTGGCTCTCCAGGCAGTTTTCAAGCTAAAGGGTTAGCTAAAGCACCTTAGTAAACAATAGCAAGAAGTGAATGCAGAAGATTTGGTGTTTAAACAACAGGTGACCTGGCAGAAGCATTCCAGGAGACAATGTTGCGCTCATTGCACAGGACCCCTCTTGGACAGACAGTAGACTTATTCCTGGATTTCTTGTCTCAGCTCTTTGCAAAGCTGCGAGGTTGCCTGAGGTTAATCTCATCTGGATAAGCTTTTTTTGTCCTCACACTTTTTGATTAGTCACTTAAGGCAAGTGCACGCAAGGTACTGTGTCGGAAGTGTTCTGCACAGTTATCAGGGCATGCTGCAGTACATGAGCAGGAAGCTCCAGTTTTGCACGTGCCTCAAAGATGGCAAAGATCAGTGGGCAGGAGATACAAACACTTCAGTCTTTCAGGCAGGAGGCATAAATCAGCCCAGCAGTATTTCAGCTTTTAAGGTCCCTCCCATTTTTGTGTATCACTTCAGCCATTTTTCATGACATGGGAATGTCAGATTTTACATTCACCTGTGCATACAGGCAAATCCATGCCAACAGTTTCCTAATACATACCAAAGAGCAAAGCGGTCTCTTCATTTACCAAAAAGAAAGAGAGACAGAGGAGTAATCTCTTGGGGAGGGAGGGCTCTTCTCTGCCAGGCAGATTACACAGTTGAGACTCCAGTTTTCCCCCACCTGAGGTCAAGGGGGATCTGCTGACTGGCTGGAGCTGCAGCTCACTCGGGCACTTCTGTCTGGCCCTAACCCTAGCACTGTGAGCGTGGGACAACGAACAAGTATTCCTGAGGTGAACTTGCTAAAACCAACTTCCATATTAAAAAAACCCTTTAAACAACGACTCCCTCTCCCATGTCCAGTAAAGCAGAGGAATTCCAGTCAGTGATCACTTGGCTGCTGTGTGAAGAGTTACTGCGTCCTGAATCGAAAGTAATGAAGGAAAGAAATGACACTGACAGATACCATCCACTGGAACGAAAACCAAATGAACTGCAAGGAAAAAACAGTTCTAGGCTGCGTTGTCCAGAAGCCTTGTCTTTATGTAAATGTAGGAAGGGCAGAGAAATTGGGTCTCAAGTAGTATCAGAACCCAAGGGGAAGGTAATTTGAGATCAGAGCTTTGAATGGCAAGTAGTATCAAAAGGCAACTATTGTAGTCATTCTTGTTCTGATTTTCAAGAGACCACTGACCAATTGCAAGATTTCAAACTTCAAGATTTGCACTAAGAGTCTTTGGCATTATGGCATTTGATTAATTTCCATGAAACACCTCAAAAACTTAGCAGAAAGCACGAAATCCAAGTACAATACCCATGACACTGTCTTGGGAAAAATGTATGTCTCCAAAATGGTTGGGTTTCTACACACTGCATGGAACTACTCACACCTATAGGTACAGGATAATATTCTACACCCCTGCAGTGTGCCAGGAACACAAGTCTCATGCAAGTAGAAATGTTTAGACAAAACGTCTCTGTATTCTAGTATCAAGGCCACCAATTTGAGTAATATCTAGTTTTGGCCCAGGAAGCGCCTACAATTCTGTGAGTGTCTGTCTTCCAGTCTGTACAAGTGTTACCCTAAGGAAAGCTCAATAAGGAAGGAATTCACTTACAATGCCAATAAGGTATGGGCTGCCTGCATCTCCCAGCAAATGGCTCACCAAAATCTGCAGGGCAATAGCTGTAGACTGCCGTCTCGGGGTCACAACATACTGGAACAAAGCACAGCCCATGAGAGAACAGATGTTAACAGAGTGAATCTCATGAATGCCCAACATCCTAGAGATTAATATATTTGGTTTTGCATCTTTCACATTCAAACACTGTTTAAAAGTTTGAAGACACAAGAATTATTCTGAGCAAAAGAGGATGGGATGTTTTGTTAGGGAATAAAAATAACATTCAAGAAAGCAACACATGAGGGGGAATGACAATAAAGAAGGAAAAACCTGCCTCCCACTGTAGACTCACAGCAGCTTGTATAGGTTCTATAGGTTCACTTGCCCATGCAACTAACAGCAACCTTCAGCCAGTAACCCTTGCAGCCATACTGATCTACTTGTAAGGAGATTCAGCCTCTGAGAAGAACCTCTTATGACACTGCATCAGGAGGCATGAGGGGAAATGGGGTACCTGGCACCTGAAGGAGCTGCCACGGCTATAAGGAATGTTGGCTGAGACCTTGCAGACCACATAAAGACAGAAGGAGGGGACCCAGCCTGTCAGATCAAGAGGCAGCTGATGGTGCTTTGATGGCAGCAGTTTGCTGCTTGCCATCTGAGATGTAGCCACTGCAGAAACAAGCCCTCAGACTGATCACGCTTTTCCAAAACCCATAAAAGACAAGGTCCCATTACCTCACACATGGCAAACATGTTTCATAAGGATGCTGCAAGTATAGCCTCCCAGTAAGCAAGGCAGCCACAGCACTTCACTGTGTATTATGTAGTTACACAGTAGATGCCTTCATGTTTACAGCTGATTGAGAGGCAAAAAGGTTGCTATAAGCAATGCATCCTGATGTATAGCCACAAAAGAAGAAAGTCCTTATCATTCAGTGAGCATCTTGCTTTGCCTTCAGCTCCACAGGTTGCAGGACAAATGAATTCTTAGCTACATTGTCTGGCTAGTAGTGCCACATGGCAAGAAAGAAAAGTAATTTTCACTGCAAAATAACATGCACGAGCAAATCCAGGCACATTATCTGAAATCCTGCAAGCTCACATGGGAAAAAAGGCATAAAAGAAATTACTGTTGTTATCTACAACACCCTTCAGCCAATGCAAAACCAGCAATACACTGAACCCACAGGCTTTCAGCAGGATGAAACACAACTCCCAGATAAAATTGCCACTCACTGAGCACACAAATCCACAGATTCACCCAAATTCCATCATTCTCCCTATAAAAACAATTAGTAACATTTAGAATTCAACAGATCGAATCTGAAGCAAGCCCCTTTCAGTGGGAAGACACCACTACAGAGCTTTGCTCCATCACCGCACTTGCTGCCAGTTGGTGCGATATGACTTGTCCCTAAACCCAAAGTTTTCTAAAATGAATTCAAATGAAGGGCGTCAGTCACTCAGGGGACAAGAACTTCCTCCTCTCTGAATTTACATGGAATCAGGGCTGGGCAGTGACATTCAAAATTGATTTCTTGCAGGCTGCAGTATGATAAGGCATTCCCTAAGAAGCTGAGACTCAAGTGACTGAACTGCATGAAAGCTCCTTGCAGACATTGCAATTGGGTTCAGCGAGGAACTTACGGGATGGGCTGACAGGAATCACCTGCCTTCCTTTCCCCATCACATATCAACGGTACCTAACTCAGGGATGTCACCTTCCTCTTAAACAATGACAGAAGAGAGAAATAAAAAGCAGACGTAAAAGTTCAAAGAAAAGTGAATTGAGAAATTTGAATGAGTGTTGTCTGATGAAAAAAGTGTTAATTACTTGGATCTGTTGGGAAAATGCAGTGATTTAATAACAAACTGAAACAGAAACTAATAAAACATTTCAGTTTGGAGCAGTGGTAGCTTTTCTGCACCTGGTCACTGCTTCAAGAACAGCTTTTGTCTCACGGGGTAATTGTTTCTGACCATTCTTTGAGAGTCAAAGAAGAAACAAATGCTTCTTGCTGCTGGCTGGTGGTTTTCAGCAGGCAACCAGTTCACTAATGCTGACTGCAATGCTCTTCACTGAAATTCCAGAGTGCAGGAAACAGACATGCAGAGAGCACCACCAAAGAGTAACTTGAGAACATAACAGAGTGGGCAATATCAGCAGTGCTTTACTGGAGAACCATGAAACAGAAATTGTTTCATTCCCTCATCTCAATCAGAATGAAAGGAAAGGTTCTTAAAGCTATGAGGTGTGAGGCTAAACAGGCTCACAGCAAGAAGGCAAAGTCAAGCTGGTGAAGGGAGAGCTCTGTAATGCTTCACTGGTACCTTTTGTCACTACGCAGTGCTGTATACTCTCACTTCCTTTTACATGGAAGACGTATGAGTTTCATCTGAGTCCATACATCTCCTTTCTGGGCTTACAATAAGCTTGGACTACAGCACCACCACATCAATATTGTCATTGGAATCTTGGCACAACAATTCATTGCACGGATCACATCCCTAACTTTAGCAGGATACCAGTAAGAGTACTCTTACTAAGAGTTTGTTAATCTCTTTCTAGAAGCTGGAGGTCCTGCTGCCCACCAAGATGCAGAGTTACAAACAATATTATGTTGATACAAGCTGAAAACCCCAAAAGATATGGAAATAGTTTCACAAGCACTTACCAACAGTATG
>JANRGW010011078.1:0-28661 GCA_024733675.1 Psilopsiagon aymara | reverse complement strand
GTGGGGGGGTGTTGCTCTTGCATTTTCATTGACATGTCAATTACTTGGAAGGGGAGCAGGAATAAAGCCTAAGGGTGTTGAGTTATAAATTAGGAAACTCAAGTTGGCAGAGAGATTAGCTCAGTCTTTGAAGAAAGAAGGAAGACAGTCCTATAGAATACCCGCTATCAACTGATTCTTCTTCCACCTCTGAGTGGAAGATAGACATTGTCCACAAGTATGACAAAATTCTTGTCCTGACAAACATGCCCTGCTCTGAGGAGCATGAGGAATTCCAGGGAAATAAGACTTCCCCAAGCCGAAACAAACATGAAAATGAAAACCACAGCCAAACAAAGCAATTATTATTCAACATAAGAAAACTCTCCTGTGTTGAATTTTTCCACACATCTACTGAATTTAAACTGACCATGCTTATATTAAAAAAAAAAAAAAGTTCAAAATACTAATATGCATTATGTATTCTAGCTGTTGTGTAGCAATTCCTGACCAACTACAGCCTTAAACTCAGGGAAAAGCCCGTAAAGCAAAATTGTTTACCTAAAACCAGCAGCATACACTTTTTTAGTAAGGTTCAGAAACTCTTATTTCTTGTACAGAGAATGCAGTAGGAAGACAAGAGACTAAAACAAACTGGAGTCTGGAAAAGTAGCCTGTATTCTCAAATTTGCTTCAAGTCATTTCCCTCCCTCTTCCTCACTGTTCTCATCTGTAAATGGAGATAATGACACTAACCTTTTCTATAGAAACGCTTTGCAACTGACTGATTACAAGCTGCATGCAATAGTTAAGTATCATTATTGTAAACAGTGGTTGAAATTAGAAGAGTCAAAATATGTGGAAAACTGCTATTAGGGAAACTATTTGCACAGCATTTTGATGATGAAAAAGATGTGCTGATATGCCCTCTCAAATTCTAAGGAACATCAGCAGAGCACACCAGTGTAAATCAGTCCATCTCCAATAATGCTGTTAAGCCATGCATGGAAGCCTCCCTAAAACACACTCATTTTCATGGATTCAATGCAGAGAAATACCATTTCCTAAATACACTGCATCTTCCAGAGGTCTCCTTCTAAACTTTTTGTTTCCAATATTTTTATTAAGCCCTCACTCAGTCTTTATAATCTAAGTACCATTCACACTTGTATTTTCATTCACATGTTTAAAAATTCCACTGAGCTGTACTCAGTGACCCACAGTTTCGGGATCTGCAGTGGTTTTAAGGAGAGGCTAATACAAAAAACAACATTAAAGAAAAAAAGCTGAAATTAAGAGTTCACTGGGGCTGAAGACAGGGAGTAAGTATTTTCCCCAGCAATGTAGTTTTTAAAGAGCTGGCACATGATCAAAATGGTGATTAGCATTTCTGTTAGATGGTAGGTATTGTTGATGGCTTTATTAATAAACGGCGTATAGGTGTAAACCACAGAAAACTAAGTATATCCAGCCTTTATGCTATTTATTTTCATCTGTTTTCTATTCAACTCCTTCAACAAAAGTGACTACTCAATTTCTCTAATATTTAGGAACCGGATTATGGATAGTTATGACAAGTTGATATTGACCAAATAGTGCATCATTTGGGGGAAACATTCTGGTGAGGACAGTTGAAACTTCAGTAGAAGCCATTTCCACTGAAATGGAAAACAATTTAGCCGAGATCACAGATGAATTGTTTTTTTCTCTATCAATCTAAAAGCTACATTTTGAACCTACATTAGCTTTAAAATTAAACTGATAGTAAAAAGTTATTGAAAAATGTTTATGAATATGAATTAGAAAGGTAACTGGATTCAATAGAGGCATTTCGTTTTCAGAAAGTTGAGCACAAAGGGCTGCATTATCAAACTCAATGGAACCAAAGAAGGACTAATTCAGTCCTCCGGCACTTTTTAATATTTTGTTGCATATTTAAACACTATACAAGCATATTGTCATTAACATTATTTTCATACCTTTCCTACGGTATGTTTATATTCAAAATCGTGTTCTTGCTCATATTATTTTAGAGTGAACTTAGAAGTGTTGCCAAGACAAGGAATGAAAACCAGGAATGAAAAAATAGCTGGTTTCGTTTCCTTCTTCATATTTGTAATTTTGATGCTGACAGAAGTGCAACATTATATACTGAGCACTGTGTTTCTAGCTAAAATGCATTTATCTGTTCAGTGACAAAATTACTAGTAAGGTAGATTTTCTTTATATGGAATTCATGTCTTATAAAAGAAAAATGCAAAATAAAACCCACATAACTTAATAATTAACTATCAGAACAAGAAACTTATCAACATAACATACTTGAACTACGAAACTTCAGAATGGTAGAATTCCTGCAGCATTTTGATTATCCTGCCTTTGGCTGTATTATGTGTTCAACTGATTTAGGGTGTATATAGTTACCTATTTTGTAAATAGGAGCATTACTGCTAGTTTTTCACCTGGAAAGTAAAAACAAATTAATATTATACTTTGTTCTGTCTTGTGAATTCCACAGCATCAGCAGAAGTTTCAGAACACCTCCATCTTAAGTTTGCTTGATTGTGCCTCACTCTTTATCAATGCAGTCATTTTCCCACCCCCCAATTATTGGAGCTTAATTTTGCTTTTTATTTTAATTCACGCAGTTCAGAGAAATAGAAAAGTTAAAGTTACTGTGCCTTAACAAATGTACCTAAAGTGGCACTATTTTTGCATGCATGAAAGCTCAAAGCCTCAACAACTCCCATGAGCGATTACTCTTCTAACACTAATTAGATATTTGCTAATTAGTGTCTGATGTGTGAAATGAAAAACATTTTGAAGCTGAAATGGATAGGGTCTATAAAGATAGCAGCAGTATCCCAATTCCCTTTTTTCTGTTATCATATTTCATAAATATTAATAAGATCACATGATACTACCCCTTCTACAAAATTATCTTTCTGAAAGAAGCCTATTGTTTGGTATAATAGGGCTGTGTCAATATTTTGCATTTAGTGTAAAGCACTCAATGGAGGGAAGTGTTTTCTCTCAGTGTTAAAGAGATGTCACATTCCATGCATCATTTTTATGCTGCATTAACTGGTCTCTCTTTTTAATAGTTTATCTTTATTGCTCTGAAAGGAAGAATGCAAAACAGTATTGAATTATCCTTTACATTTCTGAATAATCTTGCTACATTTATCTCATTTCATATGTATCTGGAATAAAATATAAATGATGAAATAGCATTTTTTCTGAAGCAGAATCTGGGAACACCAAATTAGTGTCTCTGCTGCTCATTTCCAGGAAAAGTTTTGGAATGTTACAATAGGTAAAATGTGATAGTGTCTTGAAAAGAGACTTATAAGTTTATACTAGAGATGTTTGAACTGTATCTATCTTTGATCACGCATAGAAAATTTTCCAAACTGCCAGCGAGAGTCACCAGTGTCATTTAATGATAGAAAACTGTTTATCTATCAGAATATTAACAGTTAGATCCAAGCATGAGTTTCAAAGAAAAAAAAATCATTAAGGTGACACAGGTGAGTAACTTCAGGTGAGGAAGTGAATTCCAAGCAGGGATACTGAAGTGCAGTTTTAGTGTAACTGCTCACCTGTAAATACTGCCCATATCACAAATGATTCCTAATCACAGGATTGATACCAAAATATTAAATGGTAGCTAAGCCTGAATTGACAAAGATGGCATTGAAACATTATAATGACTAGATTATCACTTTCCTCAGGCTGACATTTTGTGATTATAATAATACCGATCAAGATGATTAAAACGATAATAAAAGGCAAGTTCTAAGAACCAGAATAAAACAGAGACAGGCAAGATAATATATGGCAAGTGAAGCTACAATTTTGCACTACACTTTTTCAATGAAATTTCTTCATTTCAGCCTAAAGTTAGGCAGGTCCTTAGTCCCAAAGGGATTTCTGAAATAGATACCGCCTTTCCTACCAATACAATGTGCTTTTCATTTTTCACATATTCAACAGAAGAATAAGTTCTTTAGTACTTATTTATTCTGAGACAGTAATTTATAGTTCACATTAGTCTGATACCTTTATCTAACTTTCATAATTAAGGCATCACAATATTATTCACATTGATATTCAGGGACAAATTCTGATTTCACTTGTATTTGTTTGCTTACCAATGCAAACATATTAATGGCAACAATAGCTATGGCCTCTACCTTTACTTACTGCTCTTTCCTTATCAAATATTATGGGTTATCTTCTAGAACACACTGAAACAGTTTGCCATTTACAACCCCAAATATCACTTCTGTAACAGACAGTGATAGAAATGCAAAGGAAATAATCCAGTAATGATTAAACCTATATACAAGTAGCCCACTGAGTTGGAGAGGAGTCCCAGAAGGAAGATGGCTGCTTTCTCTGTGATTACACAGGTAAGCAAGAAGCAATTGAGACAGATGTATGTGACATGGTACAGTGCATCCATAGACTTTTTTTTTCTTTGCATTTTGGTATACCAAACTCAAGAGTTTCAAAGTTCCTATTAATACTCCCTTATGCATAGCAAACCTTCCTCAGCTTTGCCTTAGGAATCACTCCTCTTTCAAGTCACCAAAGACAACTTCACTGTAGTGAAGGGCACCGTCTCTCTCCTTTGCTAACGCAATGCCCATGAGTTACTTTACTTCTAGATTCAAGATTTATTTGGCTGGGGAGAACAGGGTTTGTACTCTCAGCTGCCAATTCACATGAGTTAAAATGCTTGCAAATAATTGTTACATTTATGAGTTCTGCACATGTTAATCTAGTTGTGCTCTGCTGGTGTTGTGAAGGACTGAAAAAGCCACTTCTTGTTTGCTTCTTTGATTTGCAAAATAAATGCCTGTTTAGAGCCAAATGTCTTGCAAATACACTATATACAGTGCATCTATTGAAAAAAGTCGAGAGAATTTAGGTACTTGGACAAAGGTTTAAATTGTTGGGGTAAAAAGAGTGTAACAGCCACTCAGCTTTAACAAGTTGCCATGTTCAGGGAAGTAGAAACTGATGCTAAGCACATATAAACCCAGTTTTTCACTGCTCTAGATACAATGAGAATATCTTTTCAACAAAGTACAGAAACTGATTTGGCTCAAACACATCACTTCCAAACCTGAAAGGAATCTCTGGGCATTTTGAAGTGTTACAAGAAGTCTGTGCTAGCATATTTTTGATGAAAGTTTTGCCAATAGATTTAGAGTTCAGTTAGGTTATGCAGCTGCCTCACTCAGAAGTGAAGTTGAGAAAGGGTGCAATCTGAGGCAAGCACAAGTTGCTATTTCTTGTAGAAATCATTATGATCCTAAAGAGATTGATCATATGCTCACTGCTAAAATTTACCCACTGTATCATCAGTAAATTAGTAGCAATGCTGTCATGAAGCAGTCTCTAAGAAACATTTTTACCAGGGATGATCAAGGGACAAACCAGATTTCCCTTCAAGCTACTTTTACTTATGTAAAAATAGCAGAAGTCTTGGAAGGGCAGGAATGTATCTATTTTCGGAGCACATGTAGCTCAAGCAGCAAGCTCTATTTTTTTTTAATAGGTAAGTTCAAAGAAAACCTACGTCATTGATGTGTAGAATACTAATAATCTACACCTTTGTGTTCTTCTGGTTTTCATCAGTCTTACAACCCGTTAAAGATAATTCATTAATATATTAAAAATGTTTAATATTCAATATCTAATTCTTTTAATTTCAACTGCTTTTTTGACACAGTGCAGATGTATGGGATTGCAGTGTAGGGCTAATCAACTTCACTGTATGGCTTTAAAAAGCATCCACTAATTAAAACAAATCTTTGCTAACACTTGTTTTGTGAGCCATCACCTTTATGCTGAGGAAAAGGCTTGTCTAGTAACTCACAGCAGCTCACCATTTTGTCTATGCTATTTTTGCCATTTCCTTGCAGAACACAAAATTAACTGAATCTCTAGAAAGGCCAATTTTTTATGGTTCACTTATCTGGCAGGGAAGTTTTTCCTAAAATACCCTGGAGGAAATCACAGCAGAACAGAAGTCCAGACTTCACTTAAAGTAAAAACAGTTTTTTAGAACTGTTTCTGTTATGACCAAACATTTATTCATTTTAATGTCTGAAGAAAGAGTAATAGCCTAAGTTTTAAGATAATGAAACTCACTTTCTATGAAAATGAAATGGTGCTATATTGTGTAATAAATGATTGTTTCCACATTTCTGTTTCACTAACTGAAATTTGACTTTCATTGGCAAAGTTTAATTATTGAACTTTTTATCTAAAGAAAAAATGGTGAAGAATTTGTCAGAAGACTGAGTTTATACAGCTGTCAAGGGGTAACAGCAACACATTCTTAGTTGGTATTAAAAGTATTTAATAGCCTTGGATTCGTGGAGCTGCAGATCCTTCTACACCTATGTGGAAGCCTGAAAACACAATTGCATTTGCATTGCTCTCCTAATGTTTCCTGGCACATGGAGCCTGCTATTTTTTATCAAGAGAATTTTGGTCTTTCACACAATTCTACTGTACTTTGGAAAAGGTCAAATTTCTACATTCTCATTTGTTTTTCCAAATATTTTCAAGTGCATGGACTTTTAATCCAACAATGAAAGTCTTGCATGGCGGAAACTTAATGAGCTGAACATTCTGCTTTAATGCTCCTCCTAATGGATCACATGAAGATTGTGTTAAAAAATAAGAGAAATAAATAAAACCCAATAAATAAACAAAAAATCCCTCTCAACAAGCCCCATCTAAACTTAAACCCAAAAAGATTCCCAAATGACAGGTAAGAACTGGCAAGCTGTATAGTATCATCATCACCAAGCCCCAATAGCCAATATCCTCCTCTACTGGTCCTAAGAAAGTTTGTTGCAAAAGGTTCTGCGCTTAGGAAATTAAACACATTTCTGTATCCTTAATAGGGCCACAAGTGTCAGTCTCTAAGACTGATCTCACATGGTTTATCTCCATGGATCTGTGAGACAGTTCAATCCTATCGCAATCAGGTGGATGTTTAATGAAGGGTAAATGGCTAGGAACACTTCTGGAGAAGAAGAAACTGAGTAAAAGTCACTTACATTCATATCATATTTATGTATAGGAGTGTACAGAGAATAGAAATGATAAAATATTTCCATGTCATTCATTAGATCATAGGTATTGCTGTAAGGAGTTCAGAAGTTTTATTACACAGATCCTTGAAGTACATATAAGATTTGTGGTTTATTTTCATTTTTCCTGTTCTTTGTTTATCCTTTTATAAACAGTAATATTTGCTAGATAATATTAATCTACTGTGGGAGACTGAACTCCTGGGAAGGAGCAGGAGGGGGAGTAGTATGAAGCAGTCTCGTACAACCTGCTGCATAGATGTGCTGTCTGTGCCCAAGCAATAGTACTGTCAGCGCCTCCTCAGGAAAAAGGAAACAGGACAGCAAAGGAGAGGAGGAGTTCAGCTTACACATTGACCCAGCCCAAGAAACTGGGAAACTGGAACAAGCTGTAATGTAGCATTTGATCAAATAATATTAATGTAACATTATCTGGAGGAACCCATTGCCAGGCTATCACTAGGATAAAACACCTGAACATATGAAGTGGATGGTATTTCCATCCACTTCAGATCTAAACACCAAACAGAAGCAATCGCCTAATATCACAGAGATTAAAAATGCCGAACTCTGTAAATCCTCATGCCACCAAAATAACTCCTTACGTGTTAGATTTTTCCTCCTAATAACTTACACAACTATAGAGTTTATATATATATATATATTCTAATTTGTTAACTATTCCTATGACATAGTTGCTGCCATGGCTAGTAGAAAGAGGAGTTTGACTGGTTGTACCGAGCTCCTAATCTAACAGTTGGATTCCCATGGTAATAAATTACAAGTCAAGGGTTGACCCCTAGAGCAGTTGCATAGCATGGCTCTAGACACAAGTTACCAATGGAACAAAAGAGTTATGGCAGCACTAGGAGTATAAAGTACAAGCATACTGACTTCATGTTTCACGTAACATGACAGTTTTCTTTTGTAACTTCAGTATAATAGATTTTGAGAGCGCCACTCAGCTGATCAATACCAGTTTTTCACAGCATTTTTGCTATTTCAAACTTGTTCCTCCTTTACTGTTTTTACATTCACTACACCCAAAGGATTAATCTCAGTTTCCATTCACAAATTATTTGACTTTAAGAGAACATATAAATTCATTTTCCATCTCTGCAAAAATCTATAAGAAATATTCTTATCACATTGCTGTTATTCATGCTACCATCAATGCTGTCATCAGTATAAATAAATGCATGTAAGGGAGACAGGAGCAATGGACTACCCTATCAAAATCACACAACAGAGCTCTTGCTGACTTGTGTATTAGTGGTGGATGCCAGCAAAAGGTGCTGCCAGTGCCTGTGACTTGATGCTAACCAGCAGCATGGGCCTTGGCTGTTCCTGCCTTTGTCTGGCCTTGTCCGGGTCTCACTGGAGCTTTGCTGTCAGCTCTAACAACGATTTTTATTCATAACCAAGTGGTTATTGCCTGACCAGTTTTACTTTTCCTTTGCTGTGTACAGTCATGTGATATAGCCATCATGTTAAAAGAAACTGTCAAGAGAACTGGTTAGTTGGGGCAACATTTACTATTTCTGATCCTGGTGTAACAACCCAGCATGCTGCAGTGTGGGCATGACTGCAAAGAGTGGGGCACAGGATGACATGGGAAATCCCAAGACTATATACACCCCAGGGGCCAGTTAGAGAAATACACACCTGGGAGGTGGGCAAAACCATTCCTAACGTGACAAAGAAAACCATGAATAAGTGTATACCACATGTGAGACACTGCACATGCAGTGAATTCGGAAGTCATACAGACCCACAGATCAGTGAAGAAGAAGCAAGGGCCAAAAGCATGTCAGGAAATTATCAAGCATTCCTCAGAGTGGGGAGGATGAAAAACCACCACCAGCTAAAGAGCAAGGTGACTTCGTCACCAGCAGTGCCAGCCCCTCCTGCAACACGGGTCACTCACCACAACCTCCTCCCGCACTGTGGTGTGCAGCCTTTGGAGCCAGGAGAACTGGAAGGCTAGCACAACACGAGAAAGGAAGAGGCAGATGCGAGGTACTGTGTGCAACAGTTTTAATGACATTATTGTTATTGAGACTTGTATTAATTGTTTTTATAGAGATCTTTCCTGTAATAGCTTTCTCCCCTCTCTCTTTTCTATTTTTTCTGTAACTAACAGCATTTTTTTTACTAGCCTGTTATGATTTCAATTATATTTACAATAAATTCTTGACTTTACATACAGTTGTGCTTTACTTTTGGCCATAGCTTTTGTCCGTGCTGTCCAAAGACTTGGGTGATAAAGATAAGGAGCTAACCTGCAGTTAAGGTTAAGACCTTAGCTCCCCAGAGGAACTGTGAGCTTGAACAAAACAGAAGATCCAAATCATCTCCATCAGAGGAGACAAAAGCAGCCTGCATTTTTTTAATTATTCATGTTCAAAATCCATATAGATTTTGTTTTGAAAGGCTAACTGTGATTAAAGAGCAGAAGGAAAACATATGTCTAAAGAAGCACTGTTAAAAAATACTTCAGAAAGCTGTTTCATTGCATAAAAAGATCTCCAACTTCAAGAGCTGTTTAGCTTGATATTTGCGCACAACCAACAGGAAAAAATGACTGAGTCACTCCAAATGAGTGCGAATTGGCAGGTCTGTGGAGCTCAGCACTACTGCTGCTGCCAAGTGTCATGCTTCATACAGAAGACTCACGCATCAGGTGTCCATGTCACACTTTTATTTCACTCTGCATAAATCTCACACAGAGATATCTTGACAAGGTTTGTTTTGTGCCAACACAAGTACTCCATAAGCATTGCTCTGATGGGAACTGGGAAGACCAAGAGCTGGCAGCTAGATCAGCTTAGGTGAAGTTTTGATTCCTACATCAGATACAGAAGTTACCCAGTGAACTGTTGTGTCAGTGGTTGCTGGAGCCTCAGCACCTCCTGGTAACATGTGTGATGTCCTGAGAGCTTCAGCAGCTGCATTGGTCATGGCTATGCTCTACTGCACCAGTAAACCTAATACACGTTGACCTTGGTAATACTTTCTCTTTTAGGCTCTGGAGAAAACGTCTTTGTTTTTGTCAAATGAATGATACAATGAAACCTGTCATGTGGCAAGCCACATTCAAACAGATTTCAGTATGTCATGTAACTAGCATGTTATGTTTTATTCTATTTAGTGTTTTAAGTTTGCTATTTTATGCAACACTCACATTTTGTTTAATTCTGTCGATATTTTATCCTATTTTGTCACATCTGATTAACCTCTATTTGAAACTCTTACTTTGCATTAGCACACTGACTCTATTCATAGCTGGTTTGAGCTACATGGATAAATCATGTGCTTGGAGCACTGCCTCAGTAATCAAATTGTCTGCTGAGAGTGCAGTTCCGTGCTGTAATTTTTGCTGGTGGTGAACCCAGTGTAAACAGATCCTGTCCTCCTCCTCCTGCACCCACTCAGCCCTGCCCATCCTGCCAGCTCTACCCCACTCAGCACATTCAGCTGTTTATGCTGATGAAAGTGGCAGGAGGAGGGGAGACAACAGCAAATGCATTAGCTGAGGATCTGACATAAACAGAGTAACTGCTCTGTACTCAAAATAAACCCCAAACCGAAACCAAAACAACACCCACAAAAACCGTCAAAAAAACACCCCAAAGCACCCATACTCTCCCCTCTCCTCAACCTGAGTGTCATTTATAAACTGATCTGGACATTTCACCTGTGCAATTTGACCTGCACCACTGCAGGAACTGTCACTGGAGGCAGGAGGGAGAAGCCAAGCAGAAACCAGGCGATGGCTCTTGAATCAGCCTTGATAGCAGAGGTCATTACTGCAGATCTCTGCCTTGAGGGCAAGAAGGTGATGGGGGGTAACATGCATCTTAGAATCAAAAGGTCATGATCCATTATGTTCCCCCCAAAACATAATTATTCTGAAGATTTCTTCCTCTATAGGGAGGCAATTTCAGCTTTGAGCTCGGTTTCCTGTGACTACTTTGTTCAGTATATATCACGACAATCATCCATTACTTTACATTGTGTTTGAAGAAATATGAGTATACACGCTGCAGATTATGGAGTGTTTGAAATATTCCATGGCATTTTGCATTTTGACCATGTTTTTTCTCTATCTAATGTCCGTGAATATTATCCACTTCTTTTAAAAATATTTTAGATGTATATGACAGATAGGGAAGACATCTATCTAGGAATTACTGGAACTCTACAGTCACCGAAGAGAACGGTTCTTCCATTTATAAAATCCCTGCAGTATCTACTGCGTGACTTAGACCACAGAGCTCAGCTGACAGCTGCTTTACTCAGGAACCCTCTGCATTAGGCACCTCCAGGCCTTTTACTTTAATGTGATGCCAGTTCTCCTTTTGCATTTGCTGCCATCCTTGATCCTCCCAGTGCTCTGATGCCATGCACAATTTGGCTGCTGGCTTACCAGGAAAAGTTCTTGAAATAAAATGTGCCCTGCAATCATTTCATTCAGTCACAGGTTTCATCCTGGGAGTAGCAGTTTTCAAAAAGAACAACATTTAGCAGGCAAAGAAGAAGCTCTATTCCCTTATGGTGTTTTATGAAAATTCCCTCAAAGAGTATATAGGGTAAGCAATTAAAGCAACACTATCTTCTTAAGCATAGGATTCCTTGGCAATGTTGTTCTCAAACAGACAGAATGTTAAATCTGTCTAGGTTATGCATCTCTTTCACTTGAACATTTATTTCCTTATCTTTTCAACTTACTCCTTTCAAGTACTTTACAACATCCCTGATTCTTGGACCAACTCATAGAGTGAACTCATTTCCCCATTAAAAATGCCATGCAACATCCTGCACTTGAAACTTTACTAACCTGAAACAAGGTGAGCTAATTTGATTATAAAGGTATGCAAGCTTCTTCATTAAGCATAATAATTCCTTTTTCCTCTTTAGTGACAATTTCCTGACTTTAGTTTCAGCATGCATTCTCTTTTATGACAGCAGAAAGCTGGAAGAAGGATTGCTGGTACACTACTATAGTTTTGTTTACCACGTGCGGTAAAACATTCTTAGATAATACCTCTATTTGTCAGTGGCACAGCAGGGAGTAAATGAAAATGTTTATTCTGACCCCTCAGCAGAAAAAACTCCCTTAATCCACTCACTGATGAGATAACACTGTAGGATTACAATAATCAACTTGCAGTATGTCCTCTATTAGGGCACTAAAGATACAGCATTTCATATCCACTGGGAAATGATTCTTCACTTACGTAACAGTGACAGGCTTTCGCCCTTTGAGATAACATTTTTCACCCCATGCTGAGCCCTCAAACTGCTTCGGTATCAAATGGCTAATATCAAACTAAATATGACAATTCTAAAAGCCTGCAACTGAAAGAAAAATGGTTCACAACGCCCACTATTGACTTAAGTAATGGAATGATAAAGAGACAGATGTTAACAATATACTTAAGCTTCTAAGCATCCTCATAGGCGTAGTTACAATGAACTGCTTGTGAAGGGCTGTTATTTGAATGTAGATAGAAATTGGAATAACTTCCTGCCCTAACAAATTCCAAAATTGCTAATACTGAGGAGGTAAAGTGATTGCTATGTGGATTCCACCACCGTTGAGTCAGGACCATTGCCTAATGTCATGCAGGAATTCTCCATTTGCTACAGAATTACTCAGTTTTGTCAAAACTCAAATAATGAAGCCCAGGGAGGAGGGGGAGAGGATGAGCGAATTCAGATAATTCATTCAAACCTGGAGTTTTTCCATACATTTTTTTTTTCTAAAGGAAAATTTAAGTGTCAAAAAATACATATCTTGTGCTCATTATTAAATGCTAAATACCGGAGTGTTTTGAGTTGCCTTGTGGCCATTGTAAAGAAAACAGGTGTTCTGATAGATTATAAAGTGTGAGTCAGAGGATGTGCGGCACGGAATTTTAATGAGGCTGCAAGCACAGAAGGCTGACTAGCCTTTTGAACATGATGCTAAAACACTGCAAGTACTCTTAAAAGAGACAAATGGCAGGAACACAACTAAAAAATCCTCATTAATGTACACCAAGTGAATGTGATACAGAAAGTCATTAAGTCAGGTTTTGTAAGGCGGCGGTGGAGCTGATTACTGCAAGAGCTGCAGTAGAAGAGTCAGATGCTCCAGACAAGCCCCTCAGAGGTGGGGTTGGCTGAGTGAAAGGGGATTGATTCATCATTTCTGCCTTTGGTCTTCCTGCTGCTAAAACATGCAGATTTCTTACTGATTTGCTTGGCGATGTGAAGGTCCAGTCTGATGTTACAGCAACAACAGCAAAGAAATCTTCACCGAGCACCTGAGCCAGCCTCAGTCTCCATTTTTTGCTATACTAGCAGCAGATGGCACAGAGCCTCTGTGTGGGCTTACTGACGCTAGCTCTGAGACCTTCCCAAAACAGGAGCTAAAAGCATCCTTACCACACCAGATAACCGTTCAAGTCACTCTTATCATTATATTCACATAGAGCCTCTCCAACAAGATGATAAACAAAGACAGTCTGTGATTGACATTTAAGAATAAAGTAATTTTTTATAAAATGAAATAACTCTGACCAGCCTGGTATGGCAGGAAAGTTTGTTCTAACTGATCACACAATTGCTGGCTGGAAACCATACATGGGCATTACTAGAAGGAGTGCATCTGGCTGAATGTGAATGAAGAGGACTGAGAGTGGTCTCCAGTCTGACACCCCACCAATTGCCCTTTAGATAGTTTTATTCATGTGATTAACCCAAAGGAAAAGATGGAAGAAAAATATTGTGTCTCTGTGTGCAGTTTAAATAAGCACTTGCACATACACTCACTTTTGTGGAAGCATTTGTTTTGATCTCTGGGAGCTTGAAGTGAAGCATGAATGTAAACACAGGACTGGATCTTCTAGTAAAAGAGGACTGCATCAGATACAAAACCATGTGCAAAATATAGAGGAAAAAATATTTTGAGCAAAAATATGACATTTGCTTTATATGAATTAACTATTTTAGTGTAACTTCATTAGCTTGTTAATTAACCACACACTTTATTAAGGTTACTCTCTTCCTACAAATTTCTGTCAAACACATACTATCAGTAGCAGTACTGTGTTTCTGCAGCTATCTATTCCATGCTTTGTGAAGTACACAAGTTGTTAAGTGTATGCATTTTTTGCCTCCCACACACTCTTGGACATATGCTGTTTACTTTTTAAATTCCAAAAAGTGAGCATAGAACATTACTTCTACACAGAGAGGATTTCTTTAGCTCAGCCTTAGAAGCTGAACATCCACTTGGGCTTCTGATGTTGGAAGCTAACAAGAAATGACATGGCATTAACAGCAGAGGGAGGGAGCTGTTAATGTTAAATTTCTGCAAGCCTCATGTTAAAAAATGCAGGTATAGAAGTCAGAACAAGGAAAAGAGAAGCAGTTTCCCTTCATAAAGTTTATTATAACACCAATGGACAGTCTCTTTTGATGACACTGGGTACATGATTTGCAACAGAGAATGAGGATCCACAGTCTTGAATACAAATGCAGAGCAGCCCAATCAGCTGGGCTGCACTAGTTTTCAGTGGAGAGGGACAAGGTTTTGACTTTCTTTCTGAAGCAGATAAGGTAAAATGGCCAAGCAGTGGGGATATCCCAAAGCAGTATGGAAATTCCAGGTGAGAACTTCCAGGAAGCCTGAATAAGGGAGACAGCTGGGAACACCAGGCTGCCAGCCAGCCTGCTGCCAGCTTTACTGGCTGGGATAGTTGTCCCATTCCAGAGACCTAGAGAGTGTAAAACTCCAGAATGCCAGGCCAAGGTCTGAAACCCAAAATGGCAAAAGTTGCCTGGAAAATGCAGTCACATGTTATCTGTGTGTGTGTGGGTGGACACACAACACTGCTTTCCTGGTGTCCTTGTCAGCATATGTATATATAACAGAAAGAGTGTGCATGTTTGTACATGTGTGAGAACATATCTCCGTGGCTATATAAATGACAGCTTCAGCTTCAACAGAAAATATCCTCTAGCAGGGGTAAACCTGGAGTGCATCTCTCAGCAGTAGAACTTGTAAATCATAGGGTAGGTGCAAACAGAATACTCCTAGGAGTAGTTTAATCCTTTCCTTAAGCCTTTAACCTTCTCACTGTACAGTATGTTGGGTTTTGTCATTTGGTTTAGTTCCATTGTTCTTCCGGATCGATTACACTTTTTTAGAACTATGTCAAATTAAATTTCTCCATATTTAGATAATCTTATAAAAACTTTAAGAATATTTCCTGTTCGCTTTCATTCTTCTCCCTGCTATGCTAGCTTTGAAAACATAGATGGAAAAACATGTGGTAAGGCCTAATTAAGAAAATCCTGAAGTTGAAATAGTTGCATTAATGAAACTACACAAGTAATTGAAAGGGAAAGTATGGTGAAATTCCAGTCTGTATCCTAGTAAGCAATTAAAATGTATTCACCAATGCCTTAAAAAGTACAAACATAATGAGACTACATCACCTTACACTGAAGTGCCAGCCCACACATAAGATGCCTCTATGATTGTAGCTTAAAGCACACATGTAGGTGCTGGGAAAGGTGACTGTGAGTTTCATTTTCCTTGGCCATATTATCTGGTCTTTCTTTAAAAGTAAAAAAAAACACAAGAAACTGGAAAAACAAGAGTACATTGGGACGAATACGTCAAAAGTATTCTACACACCCACCTCTCCCAGACCCATTCAGAACAATTCATGACGCAGAAAATCTGTGAATTGAATGCACTTTCTGCACTAAAAATACAGTTTACATAACTTATTTGCAAAGCTCTTGAACAATACAACACACACAGTGGGTACATCTGTATCACAAGCCTACAAACTGCCAAGCACCATTAGCTAATTCTTTAGTGCTCCTGATTTCCCCCTTCAGTCAACTGAGGATCAGTGGTGCCAAGGATACTCATTCAACCGTGAACACAGGATCACCTCTGAGCACTTTGCAGAATTTTTCTCTTAAGAAGCTTTCTAATGTATAATTAGGGATTTCTGCACTAGGTGGAAACTTGTTAGCACTTTACAAAATAGTGCAAAACATATGTTCTAAAAAGAATCGCTCGAATGGGTATTTTGGTAATCTCAACAACAGTTCTATCTGGATATTCCTGTGGATACCGGACATTTTCAAGCCATCTATATATACCCAGCCAGAAAACATGAATATTTGATTGGATCTTATTTTCATGAAAATAAAAGAAACTTTCTTGCTATCTTTGTATCACGAGCTTTGCTGTAACTAGGAGTTTTTATTTCAGTTTGTAAAATGGATTACACAAATTGAGATTTTACAAGCTTTTTTTTGTTTGAGTAATAAGTCTCAGCTCCTCAACCTGTGTCACTCAACCCCCTGTTCTCTCAAGATATCTGTTAGTATAAGCCAGCTAAAGCTGTTGCCATTGCCATTAAGACTAGATATTATTGTTTCAGTTACCAACAGATAGCTTTCAGGAACACTTTTTTAAAGTCTCACATTCTAATACAAACCTGCTCTAACAACAACTTCTTCCATGTTTGTGTGTTTTAAAGTCAAGGTAAATCAAAGGAAAGGGAGCCCGAGCACTAGCTTAAGAGAAAATGCACACTCTTACTCATTTCAGCAGCACAAGTTACCAGTAGTAAACCCAGGCTCAAGGCTCATAAATGTTCTAAAGTTTTAGTATTAGTGTGCTATAGAAAACATTTAAGTTGCATTTTTAAATAGCTGTAAATGTTGCCAATTAATCACTTGCCTACAAAGAGTAGGTAGGAGTTTGACAGTGTTGCCAAAGAAATGTCAGTAAGTGAAAACTAAGTGCTGAAAGGTTGGAGAACAATAACCCTTCTAACTATTGCACATTAAGTTACGGGCTTTTGTGTGGTAAACACCTAATACTCAGTAGCTTAAAGTTAAGGCTTTAAATTTGAGAACAAAACATTTCAAATGTTTTAGTGACAATATTAGTGCAATGGCCCTTTAAAATTAAAATGCATGTGATTTAATAGTTTACACCCTGCCAGTTCCTTAATTCAGTTCAGAATGCTCACATCCTCAAGGAAATAAACTTGTTATAGAATTTCCGTTTCTTTCCATAATGTCTTTCATAGCATGTAAGAGAATAATCAAAGCAAAAGGACCATATACATTTGATTTTAAAAATTTCTTTTTAAAGTGGATTCCTTGGCCATAACCAGTGCTTAAGCAAGTCTATAGATCAATTGCTTCAAGGACTTATTCCAGGCAAGTAACTAAAGGGAAATGTTTAATTATCCCAAAGGAATCTTTAGTCTTTTCTCCCTTCCTCACTATGATAAAACTGAAAATTGCGCAAATACACATCTAATTTCCAGTATCAGATTTATCAGTCTCGTAATAAACAATATACCCCATCAGAACTGTAGTGTCTTTCATTCACCCACACAAAATCATCTCCTGCCAGCCCAGCTCCCAGAACTCCAGGTGGGAGCTCTGCAACTCAGCTGAGAAATGGGAACCCCACAACTGTGCCCTTGGACCACAGAGAGGTACAGCTCAGCATCACCAGCCACACAGGACATTCAATTTGGATTTCAGTGACTTAGCAAAAGAGCTGCAGCTAATGATCTGCCAAACTTTAAACTCAAATGAATGAAAGCATACAGTAAGATGTTCAGAAGACTTCCGTATTTTAAAAACAACCAAAAACAGGACAGTAGGAAACAGCTGTAACACAGCCTGTTAGATGTATTCATTTGTATTTTCTGAACAGCATTCCAGTGGCACAAATGATATTTCCCACATGCCCTCAGTCTGCAAAAATGATGATGGAAGCTTCATAAATTACTGATGCATTGCTTAGACATACTTTATATAATTAATAAATTCTTCATGAAGCAATGAAATGACGTGAAAGCTTCCAACAGAGATTGTGTGTAAGTCTTCCTTGGGTAGCTGTTAAAAAGAAAAGCCCCTTTAGAATTGAGATTAAGATGGACCAGCTTCATGATTAGACAGAGCACTCACACAGCAGTGAAATTAGGAACAACTTCATTATTTTCTAGCACTCTAAAAGGAAGTACACACAAAAGACTAATAGAAGTTACACAGCAAGAATGTAAAAGAAGGAGAATCAAGACCGCAACGGGCAAAGACAGGACTTGGCTGTGAACGCGAGCGTACTGAAGCACAGACTGCTGTGTACAACTAATATCTAGCAAAGATAGGCCTCTCTTCACCTTCTATTGTCTCTCCTGGTAAACTGTCAATCGAGAAGGTAACTGACTTTACAGTACATTAATTACTGCATGCTGTGTATTTAGCAACAACAAGTTCTCACTTGGGTTACAAATCCCCCCCAAGGTCTGTAAAGCACATACCAACATGTGCTCTAATTCATTCCCATTGAAGGTACAATTTCTCAGGCCTAGAAAACTCAGAAAAGCAGCATGAGAACATATTAAATAAATACTAAGATGTTTTTAAATTATTTATAGAAAGATCAGCTCTACCTTCTCTCAATGGATGCTAGCATTTAAGTTCATATTTTCTTCTCCTAAATATCAGATGATTCCTACTTTGTATTTACATCTAAATATGCTGCAAAACCTAACCTGCTGCTCAGCCACTGCATGGCTAATACATTAAGCAAACTGAAGACAGTGTATGCTTTTCTGGAGTGGGTTTAGAAACAATAACACCATTTTCAAATAAAAATCATACAAAGAGACAAGGCAAAACAGGGAATGAAATGGTAGACAAGGTGACTATGTCCAAACACTCATAAACTGTACCATGAAAGTTTCTGTCCTTCAGCCTCAGTATTAGACAGTCCAGACTGCTGTGCACTGAAGGCTGCAGCTGAGACACCACCATCCAGGACAGATGCTGGACAGTCTGCACAGAGACATGTACCTAGAAAGTTCCTTGGGACAACTGGACTGAGATAGAAAAAGAGACACCAAGCGCTTGGATCCAGCAAGGCATATGAGCATGTGTTTAACTTTCTGAGTGTACACTGGACTACAAAGAGACTGTAGAAATGCTCGGATAAAATATACGCTTAACTGCTTTGTAAGACTTGAGGCCTGATTATGAAAGCATCTGGCAACCCCACTGCAAACAAGATTTGTATGTGACTCAGTGGAGCTAAGAAAGCCTGCTGAAGAATGTAAATGTTTCCAGGGTAAGGGCCCCTTTGTCACAGTCTTTCCCTTGCTACTTGCTTATATTAGCATCAGTCAAGAAATCTTAAAAATCAAATGGAAACATGGTGCTTTGTTTCCAAAAGTTTCCTCATACACTTTCGACCATCACTCATGCTGCAACTGGCCAGTACCCATGATAGGCTCTATTATTTTTCTTTGCTGTGATTATTGTCATCATTCCTGCAATGCCACAAGTAGGCCTTGCACTTAAAATTTTACTTTCTCAGGTTTCTTGGATGACAATTGCAATATTGAGCTGTTTATGGTTACTAGATGCTATGAATTCCTCTGTCATTTCTAGGAACCATTTCTTTTAACTACCTATCCAGCTCTACCTTAAAATGAACAAATCTACATAGGAGTATTTAATTCTTTAAAATATGCAGTGGGTAGCTGAGATTGTTTAGAATATGAGGGAGACTGCATTTGTAAGCCTGCCCATAAGCTTGGGATAAATGCATATTTTAAAAAACTACTGAAATTGAAGTACTTTAGATGATGGGATTGAGGAATGAACCCATTGAGGAAAGCAGAGATGTTTATGATTAGGGAAAAAGTTGTTTGAAAGTTTGCAGATGAAAAAGCATTAAACCAAACACTTCAGAATCAACTGTGCCAGTTTTGGCTGGGGTAGAGTTAATTTTCTTCACAGTCACTGCTATGGGGCTGCGGTTTGGATTTGTGCTGGAAGCAGTGTTGATAACTCAGGGATGTTTCAGTTACTGTTGAGTGGTGCTTACACAGAGCCAAGGCCTGTTCTGCTCCTCACCCCACCAGGGAAGAGGTGACGGGGCACAAGGAACTGGGAGGCGACACAGCCAGGACAGCTGACCCCAACTGACCCAAGGGATATCCCATGCCATAGGACATCATGCTCAGTATATAAAGCTGGGGAAAGCAGGAGGAAGGGGAACGGAGAGTGATGCCCTGCTGTTCTGGGGACAGCTGAGCGCCTGTCTGACCATGGGAGGTGGTGAGTGAATTCTTTATTCTGCTCTGCTTGTGTGTGTGGGTTTTGCTTTCCCTACTGAAGTGTCTATATCTCAACCCAAGAGTTTTCTCACCTTTACTTTTGTGATTTTCTCCGCTATTCTGATGTGGGAGGATTGAGTGAACAGCTAGGTGGTCCTTAGTTGCTAGCTGGGGTTAAACCACAACAGTGCTTTTTGACACTCAATGTGGGGGTCAAAGGGTTCGAGATAACAACAGATTTGATTGGTATGTGCTAGATCAAATTTATAGCTGCCATTGCTGTTCAGCTATTAATTGGCAGGCTGCTCTGCTTGCCATGGGACTTGCTTGCCTTACTGTAGATTAGAGGCCAGTGCTTGTTAGTGGCTGCTTTTTGCCTTTGCTGTTTGCTGTACCACTGTACTACTGATATCTGACTCTGCTGTGCTGGGAACATTCTGACAACAGCAGTGAAGATGCGCCTGGGCTGGCAGATAGCCAGGGTACTGCTGCTGTTCCTGGGCTGCTGTACTGGACAGGATGAATTTCAGCGAGAACTCAAGCTGAAGGGACTGTGACTTGTGGATGAGTGCATGCAGGAGCAGGACTCCCCAGAGCGTCTGTGGCCATGGCTAAACACATGACAGGCAGAGCAGGTACATCTCAAAGCTTCTGTGGCTATGGTTATGTCTGAGTGGAAGCAGGTACATCTCTGAAGGGACTGTGGCCCAAAATAAGTCCATGCTGTAGCAGGTACACCTTGGAACATCCGTGGCTGTGCATGAGGTCATGCTGGAGCACCTCAAAGCATGTGGCCAAGGACAAGCATCTGACAGGGTGCATAAGGCCATGTTGGAGCAGGTACATCTCTGAAGGCATTTTGGCCCATGGATAAGGCCACACTGGACAGCTGCACCTAAAGTGACTGTGGCTGTGGATAAGTCTGTGCTGCAGCAGTATTTTTTATTTATGGAAGTATTTGGAGTTCATTATTTGTGAGGTACTTATTTCACAAGTAAATTAATACATCATTCAAGCCACTATAAATAAAAATCATATGCAGAGCGTACACTTAGCATATCAAAGTTATTCAGGAGAGTGACAAATTACAGTTTTTAATTACTGTTGGCATCCTAAAAGTAGAGAAGCCTTGAGCAGCTTCCTTTGATCAATATTCTGAGTTGACAGAAAGATCAAGGTTAAAATGTGGTCATCATATCTTAATGAGGACCCTGCTTGCAGAGGACTCCCATATGAACCTATCACTGATTATAGCCACTTATTATCAACACTTTTCTCTAACAAGAAGGAAATCTGGAGTTCAAATGCCTCTACAGCCATAAGGATGAGTACCAGTCTCCAGCAGAAGGAGGCTAAAATGGAATTAATGAAGGAATCAGCTGATTTTTTTGAAGTGATTCTCCATCAGCCTTTATGAGAAATGCCAGTGAGCTAAACATTTGATGTCAGCAAACACATAGGTCTGAAAAAGAGAGAAAGGAGGGGAGGAGCTCATTCTGCCCACACAAGTCACAGTGGTACAAGGCTGTGCCAACATCTTGCTTTTCAAAGAAATGACTAATGTGTGGAATCCCATATCATATCTACAAAGCCAGTATATTTTCCATACCCATCAAGCAATAACCATCTCTGCCATAGTCACACACAGACAAGGATCTTATAATAGTTCTCAAACTACACATTGCAAAAAACTGCTCATTGTCCTTACAGTAAAACTAGCCAGAGAGGAGTCTGGGCAACAGTGACAGACAGATGACTTCTTTAGCCAACTGAAATTAGAGAACAACTTTCCAAGTGCACAGCAGACTATACTTCCACAGGTTGTTAGGACTGAGAGTCTCCTTTATTGCCAGGTGCAGAAGGAGCTCTGTAGGTTTTCTAATAGTCACATGCCCTGAGTACTTGCAAGCTTGTATATCCTTACAGATGTATACTATTCCCCGGGAGCCACTCAGGGGAGCCTGCTCAGTAGTGCTGTATGGAATATGTCGATGCCAAAGCCAGCAGGACTCTGTAGCCTTGAATTTAAAAAAACACATGAAAAACCTTTAGAATGGCCTGGCCAGTCCTGCTGGGCATCAGATTCTAGGGCACATGTCAGAGTTTCATGATCCTATGACACAGAAAAACCTGATGCTGACCAACATGAAGTCTGGAGACATCCCGAATGACTCATTATTTGTGTCAATTGAAGAAGGTCATACTCAGACTCACAAGAAAACACATAGAACAGTTCCATGCAAACAGAAAAAATGAGACAGTTGACTTGAATGTTCCAGTACCTCACATCCTATGGAATGCAGAACTCATTTTTCCTGCTGAAAATATGCAATCTAATAGCATGTTTGGTCTAGAAACAAAAAAGCAGAGCCAACAAAATCATCTTGAAATGTTTGATGGTTTTTTTTTCCCTTCTGAAAGCCCCAGATTGTGACCATGTATCAAGCCATTATTTCTAGTTTGTGTTGTCCTTTATACCCACAACCAAAAAATAAAGTTAATGAACTTCAATCAGAGGACTCTAGTAAAGAGTTTAATTTATACAGGTAACGAAAATCACCACCTTACTGTCCTTTCCTTGTTCTTGGTACTGTACTAGAAATGGAAGACACTGGAATGTTACCACTGCTGATCTTCTCATGGTACTAGAAACGTCTTCAGAGATGAGTAGCAATTTTCCTACTTGAAAGCAGTACCAGGCTCCACTATGCTGAAACAGAATGAACACATCCTGACTTGTTATTCTTCTCTCATTTTTTAAAGACCCAATAATACCTTCTAAAAGGGCTTCTAACAACTGGTTATGTTTTAACAGCATTTTAGTAGTATTAATAATTAAGTAGTGATTTTAAATGTAATGTAAACCATATACATCTTCTGATTGCATAATTAAATAGGTACAGCCCCAACCTTCAACAAATTTAACTTGGCATTCCTTATTTTACTTAATTTATAATCAAGAGCATGAATAACTTTCAAAATGCTAATTAGAAATGTGAAAATACAATCTTCAAATGGTTTCAAAGAGTCACACTTTGCACGATTTCTGAATTAACCTAAGCCAATCACTGCTTCCTCCTGAGAATTAAACAAGAATTCAATTAGACAAAACCATTAAACTGGCAGCTTTAAGAGCAACTCTTCTTTTTGCATTTGGATATAAACACTTATCTTAATACCAAGCTAGGCACTGTTCCTTGTATTCAGCGGACTCCTTGACTCCTGTTATATGAAGCAATTTTGACATCAGGAATCCAGTAGATTACTTTTGTTTATTTATTTATTTTCTAAACTGAATTAGAATTTGCCAAAACACTTCAGATTAGAAAACAGCTTTTCTATGGACCTACAGCTAGTTGGTTCACATATCTTACAGTCCCCAGTTCATGGAAACCATCAAGTTTACACACTCAGAAGTAAACTGAGCAAGCAGTACCAGCAGAGGTACCAGTATCTGGACAGAGAATCCATCTTTATTTTGCTGGGACCAGAAATGGCTTTCCAAAATAAAACACTTGCAAAAACTGCATTCAAGTAAGGACTGGGAAATGCTGACTGCCCATATTACTCTGGGATCCCAGATGGAAAACCTTGTCCCACACTCTCACAAAGCTTTGCATATACTTCATATTGTCATGTGTAGGAGAGCTGGGCTAGAAAAACGCTAACTGGGATCTGTAGGCAGTGTGTGAGAAGGAGAGGAATTACAGGCACTATTCTGCTTTACATGTCGATAAAAATACCAGATAGTTTGCACATATCAGTTGCTTCGATTGCTATTCAAGTTCATCAGGGTATTTTCTTAAAACCAAGTAACACTAGAACCCACTCACTGTACAAAGCAGAGATGTCTTTAAAATAAAAGGCAAATAACCATTGCTTGCCTCTTCTTTGCTAAGTGATACTCACTTCAGAAGAACACCCAACATTTGTATGTACAGAAAATGAAATTCAAAAGCAGCGTTATAAGCAACTGCTGGTAGCTCCCTGTACCAGGACACCTAAATGTCCAGCACTGCACTTCTGGAGACTTCTTGAGAAGAAGTCTAGCACATGAGAAGAGGAGAAGCAAGACACAGCACTGATCTCCATGCTCCTCTCTGACCTCCTTTTCTGAGAGGGCAGAGAATTATTTAAGAGGGAAATAGCCACAAAAAGTCAAAGGAGAAAAAGGATGAAAAGTAGCATCATTAATATGCCAAGGCAAGGCTAGAAGGAAGCCAAGATAACGGGGGCAGGGAAGGAGCCAGCTGGACCTGATAATTAGTTGCAGGGCAGCAAAAGCCTGGGCAAAAGCTCAGTAACATTCCTCCAATGGCAAAAGCATCTGCCTTTGCTGCTGCTGCAAACAACAGGGTTTCCTCATGCTGCATGAGAAATGGAAGCAAAAAGGTGTCACATTGGCCTGGCAGTTCTTCCTTCTAGGAAGGATCTTTGCACATTAATAGGTAATTAACACCCCCTGTTTATTCTCCTCCAGGCAAGGGAAAGTAGTACCTTGCAGATGAGGTGCTCAGTGCCCTTCTTTCTTCTATAAAAGTGCAGCTCTTGAACATGACCTCTGATACCAGACACTTATGAAGTCAAACACCTCTGCCACCCAATTTCCATTCACATGTATGGCCACTGCATTTCCCTGGATGAGCAAGGGTTTTTCTCACTCTTGCATTGTTTTGTGCTATACTGTTTTGCTTTTCAATAGGGCAAGATACTAGCATTGTTGCAACAGGTTAATCGCATTCTATTTTAATAAGCATCTTAGTTTAACCTCTGCTTGTATGAGATTAAACTCCCAACCTCACCTCCACAGATTATTTTTTTTTCCCCACTAGGGAAATACCAGACTGTCTGAGTAGTCACCAATTTTGCTTAACGTTTGTGATAGTTTTTCCAGTACTTCATGGTTTATTATTAACGATTAGTGCAAGTATTCTGCATGCAAAATCTGCAACGGTCTTAGTGGTTGTGGCCTTAGTGATTATCCCAGCAGTCAAAAGTTTGGTGTGAGGAATTCCCCTTGCACCAGCTGCTAGTCAGAAAAGTGTGCTCTGTACAAAGCAAACTGAAGTAATAGGGAGACGACAGTAAGGAGTGTTGAGACAGCATCATCTCTTAGGGAACAGCTGGTGGACAAGTCACCCTGCTCCACTGCTCCCTCGTGCCTCTGAATGCGTGTGATGAAGGTGCCACATTCAGGTTACCGCACTGATGCACTTCTGCCATATGTGGGGTTTTGTGTAAATGAAGAGTCAGTAACAACCTCTCCAATGCCATCCTCACCCACCCCAGAGACATCCTCCTCTGAGGATGAGAATGTCAGGGATGGGACATGGGTAGCATCATTCATCCCGGAGACACAGATATGCCTCCTGCCCCAGGGGTTCTTCACCCTTTTTGACTTTGCAAAACCAACCTATCTACTTCAACAGAAATGCAGAAAATGAACCATTGGTAAAGGAAGTTGCCAGGTTTGTTGAAATAATAATTTCAGCTACTTTTAGCAGACAGGGCCAGGCAGAGGTTTTTTTGACAAGTAGCTGGTGCCTCCTCTGTTGGTTCAGTGATAGTTCAGTGTACTCAAAGCAATCACCAAACTCAGAGGTGGGTATGAGCCTGTTCCTGCCGCATGCCTTCCCCACCACTCTGAGCCAAGCTGGAGGTGAGAAAAACTTGATTGTCTTTTCCTCTTTGCTCTTCAACCTCACATTATCATATCAGGAGTTCAAGTACTCTTCCCAGTGGAAACTATTGGTCAGATGCCAAGTAAAACACTCCAGCACAGACAGCGCACACTTGTGTTTAAAAACTTCTTTCCACTGTATGACTTGCTTAGGATTTGCTGGCTCCCACAGCCATAGGCTTCTGTTTACTGCTGGAACCACAACCATATGAACGTAGAAATGATCATACCACATCCAACCCCATACTTCAATACACAGTGAGTTTCCCAGTATACACAGTTGTGGGAAGACATAAGGAAGAGGAAATCAGTTAAACAAAAACAAGGGGGAAAAGAAACCCAGTGGCAATCCTTTCCCATCAAAAGCATGGGAATGGAAGAAAAACACAATCTTGATTTTAAACAGAGATTGTGTACGGCTGTTCCCCAGATTTGTCTAACTTCAGTGTTTCTACAATCCTGTGCTGTGCTGGAGCCCTCAGTCTCTGCTGCTCACTGGCAGGTTAAAGAAATGTTTTCTCCTGCAGGATGTACGTGCTTTTTCATACTATGACTTTAAGACAAATTTCATATTCAGAAAACAAGGAAAGGAAAAATCAATGTTGTGTAGTATTTAGATTCTGCATATCTAAGTAAACATGATGAATTAACCACAGCAACAGAGAACTGCAGGGGGGAAAAATCAAGAAGTACACTGAAGTTTCAAAATCTACATTGAAGTAAAATGAACCCCTCAAATCACACAGTACAATTACCTAAACACTGTTTTGGCTGTGCACAGTCAGTTAAATAAGATTAATTTAGTAACTTATAAATATCAATAAGTAAAAAACATCTTCATGTATAGTCCATGCTTGCTCATTCATGTGCTCTGGAGTGTATTAAAAAATGATTTCTTCAATTAGCTAGACATAGTGTCTAACGAAGGACCTACTTCTCATTAAGGATTATTTAATCACACGTGGAGATTGGAAGGCGTTTTCATCAGCTATTTTTGAGTTCTTGATTAATTTAAGAGATGCTTAAAATGTTTTCAAATGTATTTTCACCCAATAATAATGCCAAAGAATTTGCTCTATCCCATTTCATTTCCCTACTAGCATCAAGCACAGGAAACATGCAAACATTGTCAGAGATGTGCCAACAGACCTCACCTTCACTACTCTGAAGCCTTCAGCAGGGACAGGGGAAAAATAACAATCCTTACAAAATCACAGAAGAAACCCCACCAAGACACAATCCTGCTGCACAATTCCTCTTTGTCTTACAGCACCCCATTTGTTTTTATATAGCTGTAATCCTCTGACAGTGTTACACTTCATCAGGATTTTGCAACTTAAATCAACACCTTCTAGAAACTACGACAGTACTAATATTTTGTTTTACTTGCAACTCATTATTACCTTGGTTCCCACCTATGAAAGACTGTGTTGAAGCAGGTAAGCTGATCCTTCTTCAATCATGACTCCTGAAATCCATACAGAAACACATTACATAACAAAATGGTCTCTTATAAAATACTGTTTTAACTCTAGACAACACAGACAATGAAGGAGAGTTGAAATTTGTAGCTTAAGTACTGGAGTAAAATAAATAAAGCAGCAGATGTCAACATATTAACAACAACTTAATCTCTGAACGGAAAGCAGAAATGAAATCAAGAAAAAATGTTCCCGACAGCTACAGTTACAGGTGACACACACAAATCTTGTTTACTGTTCTCTTTCCTTTTGAGCTGGTATTTTATGCATCCCACTGCTTGGGAGTTGATTATGAAAACAAAGGTGGGGTCAAAGATTTCTCTTACAACTCTTCCTCTGTTTTAATTCCCACAAGAACTGCAGAAATAGGTCACACCAGCTCTATACCACTCTGTCTAGCTAATTTAGTTTGATAACTCCTACTAGCAGTACACTAGATTTGCCTATAATATATCACAAGCTGCCAGCACTTTCATACATACAAATAATTGCTTTTAAAGAAAGTATTACTTCATCAGTACAAAGTTATGGAGTACTAAGTAATGCATGAGAAGCTCATCTTAGAAGTCTACCACATGGCAAGGTTTCCCATTCATTTAAATAAAAAACAGCTGAAAGGAAAAGTATCACACACTCTAAGTATTCCTCTTCCCTCTATTATTTCCATATATCATCATGAATACTGAATGAGCTTTAGCAAATACAGACTGACAAACAGCATTGCTTTTGGTGAGATAAATTCTTCCTTGAGCAGCCTCATAACCACATTCCTTTTCTGCCTTATCTCCTAGCTCTATTCTGTACCTATTCAGACCACTGTTTTCTCTGACAGTCTTCTAAATCCTTTGCCTTTCTCAACTCATCTTTCTCACTTTCCCTTTACTCCCATTACCACTCCTGCCTGTCTATATTTTAGCTTTAATTGTTACACAGGCAAGTGTACTACAACACATAAGAAAAGGGAAACTGTTACGAACAAATGCTAGAACTGAGTATTGTCATGACCCAGTATTGAGCCCAGAACCTCCCCATGTGCTGGGCTGCACCCCCACAGCTTGAGCAGCAGCTCAGGGAGGGGATCCTGCCCCTCTGCTGTGTGAAGGGGAGACCCCCCCTGCAGTCCTGATCCAGCTCTGGGGCAGCAGCACAGAGGGACGTGGAGCTGTTGGAGTGAGGCCAGAGGAGGCCATGGAGCTGCTGCGAGGGCCGGAGCAGCTCTGCTCTGGAGCCAGGCTGAGAGAGC
>JANRGW010011077.1:0-10052 GCA_024733675.1 Psilopsiagon aymara | reverse complement strand
AGCCTCTCTCCAGGTTCCCTGCAGCCCCTTCAGGCACTGGAGCTGCTCTGAGGTCTCCCCTTCCGGAGCCTTCTCTTCTCCAGGCTGCCCCAGCCCCGCTCTCTCAGCCTGGCATTAATGTCCCAAGAGAGTTGGCTGGGCACTGGAGAAGGGTCCTTGGAGATTTTCATCTAATGGAAAGCCTCATGATACGAATTGCAGCTTCCTTGTAAGCGTCCCTGCTCTTACAGAAGAAGCTCGAGATATCCCTCCCATGTATAAATGTAAAAGCAAGAATTGCTTTTACATTTGGCAGCTGTGTGTGAAAGGGAGAGGTTCTATGGTTACATTTGTAGGTTGGCCTACAGCAAGCCCACTTCTGCTCCCAAACACCCACACTGTTTCTGACTTCTCCCTGTCCCCTGCAATGATATGGGTACAACCCTGTTTCAGTGTTATCCCACCGGTGCTTTTAAATCCACAGTTACAGTGGCAATGGGGTGTTCAAGTAAATCAGTGTGTAGCACGAGCCACTGCACATATCTTCAGAGAATGGGATGTTTGAGGATGGTTTGTGGAAATGGAGCTGTAAAAGGGTTTTACTCCTCTTTCTGGGCCTGAAAGTTCCTATTTAGTAATTATTTGTGCCCTTCTTCTGATTTTAGTTTCATTTCTTCCCTAGTGTAAAAAGTGGACAGATAAGAAACCTTGAATCTGCCAGAGTGTCTATGGTCGGTCAAGTCAAACAGTAGGTGGTTTTTGGTTTTGGTATTTAAAGCTCTTAAAATCACCTTGTCTGGTTTACAGTGCCGTGCACTTGAAGGGGAAGTTTTCTTCTAGCAAATACAGCTTTCTTGCCATTTGATCACAGTTGATGCCAACAGCAGCAAAAATCCACCAAGAACCGTGTTTTAACTGCTGCTGGTTGTGCATTCCTTGGGTTGTCTGGGTTTCTGCACACGTGAGGAAATAGGTGTCAGTCTGACGCCTCTTCAGCAATCATGTCCTAAATCAGGTTGACCACCTGGGTAGGGATCTTCTGCTCCCTTTCAGTAATGCTTTATTTACCTGTTGCATTTAGGGAGTGATCTGGGGTGGGCTGTGAGCGTCAGAATAACCTGGTCATACCACTCTTAATCCTCGATATATCCAAAGCCTTTACCAGTACCTCATACTCCATGAAATAAAGCTGTTGTTGATTGTTTGACCACTTTCTGCCTCTGTTTGCATTGGTGTTTGCTCTGGGATACACGTGATGCACAGGCATTTGGTCCCGTGGCTGCTCATGACTGTATCTTCCATCAAAAGCTACTTTTGTGCTTGAAAGGACTTTTTCAGCCACTATCTGATATATTGCTGAGCACTTCAGGTTAAAACCTGCTCTGTTTGGCAGGGAATCACTTTCTGGTTTTATTTCCCAGGTGTGAAGGGGCTGCCAGTCCTGAATGTCCTAAAGCCATAGTGGAGGGTATTATTGAAGAGGAGGAGGAGGAGGAAGAGAATGAGGAAGGGGGAGGCTCAGTCAACAAAAGGAAGAAAGAAGATGACACAGAGGTAGGAAGTTTCTTGCTGTGTTCTCAGCTGTGTTTGCAGGATGCTCCCACGAAGAGCAGCCACCAGTAGTGAGCCAGATCATCCTAATGTAAAAGGGAGCAACTCTAGGCACTGAAAACTTTATACTGGGGATGTTGTTTTCCCTCTTCATCTCGTGCCACCCATTCTATCTTGGGCTGTTACCTGAAAGCCTGGGTTTGGTTTCCTTTCCTGAGCAGCTCACAGATTTAATGTGTGTCACCTGAAATAAGGCTTCTGGCCTGAATGAGAAATGCTCTTTTCTGAGTCTTTGTGCTATTTTTGTTCACTCCCAAGGCACAGGAGCATTCAGGAGCTCATCCAGATGATTGCAACCCAGGAATGTAAATTCCTCGAGGAAAATCACTGGAGCCAGCTTAGCCCCTTGTATTTCTCTGTCACTGAGAGCCAAGTGTGAACGTTCAGACCATTTGCAAGCTATTTGTGCCAGTAAACCCAAGCAAATTGGGCACCCTGAATACTGCAGCCTTCTCTTGATCTATAGGTGTAGCTCCTGCTGGCTTTCTTGTTCCCTACTTGTGTACTTTGGCTTCTTCTGGGGAGGAATTTAGGAGCAAAGAGGCTCATCCCCTTGGAATCACCTCCACCAGAGGGAGCCAGTTATTTCCCAGATGTACTTCCAAGTGGCCCTCAAGTTCATTTTATCTCAGCTGCTTTTGTGATGCCTAATGCAGAGCTCTCTTTTTCCTCCCTGCAGACCAAGAAGGAGCACTTATACACGTGGCGAATCGAGCTGGCGAAAACAGAGAAGTACTGGGATGGCTGGTTCAGGGGCTTGTCAAACCTCTTCCTGAGCTGCCCAACGCCAAAGCTCTTGCTTTTAGCTGGTACGTGGCTCTTCCAGTCCTGTTCAGCTTCAGTGATGTCCCGCTTGGATGTCAGGGAATAGAGTTTGGCTAATACTTTTCTTTGGTGAACACCAGACCTGTCTCATCCGCCGTACCTTTTCTATGTATCTTCAGCTGTAAAACCATCCATTTAATCCATGCTAACCTGGAATTAGTTCAGAACCTCTAATATCAAAGCAGCACGTAATGACATACTGTGTACTGCTGCTGTTGGAGGGGTGGTTTTGTTCTGTGGTGTGGAGGAGGCGCAAACAGGACAGATCCAAGCTGCCTTTCAGTCTCCTAGAATATTTGGGCATGATTCGAACTTCATTTCAACTGAAAGTCAAGTTATCAGTGTTCTGCTGTCAGGTGTAGACCCCTTTTTGTGCCTTAATAGGAAATAGAGTGTGTAACCAAGACAAATACCACCTTAAATTGTGGGCAGGAATCTATTGTTGCATTGTGGGCTGGGATCTTTCCCTGTCACTTTACTCTTTTGAGGTGCAGCAGGGAAATGTCCTTATGGTAGGTGTCAGGGATGTTTCTTTTGTCATATCTCTGTATCAAAGTAAGGAGTAAAGCCCTGCTTAGGCAGTCATATTTCCAATACATCTCTTTATTCGATTGTAGGTGTTGACAGGCTGGATAAAGACCTAACAATTGGACAGATGCAAGGTAAATATTTAATGCTGTCGTATGGTAATGCTCTTTTTGGGTGGTAGCTTGTTGCTATGGGTACATACGGGAGGAAGAGCTGGAATGGCCTCTTACCAGGTGCAGTCTGTGTCAAAACAAATGTGCATTAATTCATCCATCCCAAAGTAACTGTGGCTGTAGGGAAAGTGGGGAAGTTGAGAAGGGAAAGGTTGCATCAGGGGCTGCAAAGGGCTGTTGCCATGGTTCTCGTTGAGTCTAGTGTTCAGCTCCAGACATGGAGCTGCCACACTTCTCCTAGATCAGAATGACCATGAGGGCTTCTTTCTTTTCAAGTCCCTTCCAACCCAAACCATTCTATGTTTCTGTGAATTAAGCAGGTGATTCTTGCTTTGGAGACTGTTGTGTGTACTATATCATTTGCTCTGGACTTCTGTGCCTTCCCTGCTCCCTTTTCACCGCATGATATGGTGAGATCTAGTGAGGTTTGTTTCTAAAGAACCTGCTTTAGAAGAGTTCCTGAATTCACAGTGCTGTTAAGGGTGTCGTGTGTGATGCTTCCTGTACACACACAAACTGCTTGTCTAAACCATTGCTGTCAGAAATCAAGATCATTTAAACAGCAGCTCCAGTGACGACTCTCTTGATCCACAGGGAAGTTTCAGATGCAGGTCCTCCCACAGTGTGGCCATGCAGTCCATGAAGATGCTCCAGACAAGGTGAGCAATGCCACTGTGGGGTTGAAGCCAGAAAAGTCATGGTCTTCACAGCTTAAATGCAAGTGGGATCTGTTCCTTTCCAAGATGCAGAGATTCTACCTCAGGGGCAAATTTTGGCACGTCTTAACTGGCCATTGGCAACTGGCTATTGGAGGGTGCTGAGGCGCTGGCACAGGGTGCCCAGAGAAGCTGTGGCTGCCCCATCCCTGCAGTGCTCAAGGCCAGGTTGGACACAGGGCTTGGAGCAACTGCTCTATGGAAGGGGTCCCTGCAATAGCAGGGGTTGGAGCTGGAGGAGCTTTAAGGTCTCTTCAACCCAAACCACTCTGGGATTCTATGACAGAAGCAGGAATGTGGTGCAGCTGATGGTGCCTGTGGTTGGAAACACATCTGGTTTTAAAGCTTGTTCTACACTGACCACTGAGAGGGTAAAATTCAGCCTTTCCATGCTTCTCTTCACCAGTCTGAAATAGGGATTTTTGTCTATAAACCTATGAAGTTCTTAGTTTGTTATTCTTTTTAATATACATTCTAAGCAGTATTATTACTGTCAGGACTTATCCTTTATGGGAATAACTTGCTCCATGATCTCACCACATCCTTTTTCCCCTGGCACTGTTATAAGAATGGTTGAAAGAGGTGGAGAAAGAGTTTGGTCAGATTGGGAGATCAGGGTCAGGGTAAAGCTGGGAGCATGTAGTTCCCTTTGGTTTCTTCTCTAAAAGCATGTTATACAGAGCTGTTAGTTTTAAAGGAGCAAAGCTGTTTCAAGGGGACCCCGAGGACACGATTTGTTGTTGGGAATGCTTCAGGCTTTGGAAACCACCTGGATTTCTTGGTATCTTCAAGTCCTTCTAAATTCTGATCCAGGTTTTTTCCCTCCTTCAGGTTGCTGAAGCTGTTGCGACCTTCCTGATCCGTCACAGGTTTACAGAGCCCATCGGTGGATTCCAGTGGTAAGGCTCTGTGTGTGCTAAAGCTGTGTGGTCCTTGGGCAGAGCTGAGCTCTTACTGCTTTGTGTTTGGCTCTCAGTGTGGGAGGCTGGAGTTTTAGCATGATGCTAAAAGCGCACCTAACCAAACACCTTCGAGTCGCAGCCAGTAATGCAGTGGCATTAATGCAAGGTCCTGCACATGGGTGAGAGCAATACCCAGCACAAGCACAGGCTGGGGGAGCCAGGATGGAGCAGCCTGAGGAGAAGGACTTGGGGGTGTTGGGTGAGGAGAAGCTCCCCATGACCCGGCTTCAGGGTGTGCTTGAGCTCAGAACCCCCCCTGTGCTGGGTGCACCCCCAGAGTGTGAGCAGCAGCTCAGGGAGGGGATCCTGACCCTCTGCTGTGTGAAGGGGAGACCCCCCCCTGCAGTCCTATAGGAATAGCAATGAGCTTTGAGCAAGCTCCTCTGGTGGAAGGTGTCCCGGCCTGTGGCCGGGGTTGGAACTGGAGGAGCTTTAAGGTCCCTTCATCCCAACCCACTCTGTGATCCTGTGGTTTGATGTTTATATGTTCTCTCTGAACTTCTCATGTGTTAGCTTGTCTTAATGAAACCTCCTTCCTTGGAGGGGAGCAGTGAATCCTCCCAAGCCAGTTCTGTTCTTTGTAGCCTGCCAGAGGGCAGAGTTACAAGTTTTATGCTATTTAGTTTAGATATTTTCCTTAAGTAATCAAGGCTCTCTGGTTTGGAAACAACTTGCACCACACTTCTTTGGCCAAAAAATACTGGTGGGATTAGACAAGTAAAGCGTGTGCTTCGCTGTGCAGACTTCCTCATGGGTTTTCATATCAGAATGAACTGGAGAAGCCAGGTCTCTGCCAGCAGCCACAGTGGTGAAAGGAGGTTGTGACTGATAAGGTTGATTGGAAAAACACCCAAAGTCTTAGTTACACACCCTAAACTAATGAATAAACCAAGCTCAGAAGGTGCAGGTCTGTTCTGGGATCATCTTTCAGCTGAATGGCAAAATAAGCAGTTTTTTAAGCAGTTTCTGAAGCATTCCTGAAGAGTCTTCCTGCTTTTAGCTAAGAGGTCTTCAACAGAAGCCAAAAGCCCCAAAATGTGTGATGCTGTAGGACTGGCAATGCCAAGGAGGTGTTGGTGGATGATTCTTCCTTTTATCCCCCTTTGTCCTGTGCCCTGGTGGATGAAGCAGTGGAAAGGCAGGACTGTGGGCTCTGGATTTTAAATCCAGTGCAAGGATGTGGTGTAGGTTGATGTGTAAATGGTAAAGCCAAAGGACTGCGGTGTCATGTTGAATCTCCACCAGGTATTTGACTTCCTGTGCTGTCTCGAGGGTCGAAACTGTTGCTTCTGCTATTATGGTTTTAGCAAAACCAACTTTAAGACAAGAGGCTTGGAGGAAGGGAGGTGGCTTGAGTGTGCTTTGGGCCATATATCAAGCTTTTGTGCTTCTCACTACTTCTGTAGCTTACAAGTTGCTGTTGAGTGCATTAATGCTGGTTCTGTTCTGCATGATAGACTTCTTTTGGCCTTGTTTATCAGCTAAATTCAGGCTGCTGCAGAGTCAATCTGCAGAGAATACCTTGGTTTTAACGTGTGACCTCTCTTCCACTCTCCTTTTTCCCTCCTAGTGTGTTTCCTGCTTGTTAATACCCTGGTGTTCTCCAGCACTGAGTCCTGTTGTAAATAAACTGCACCAGAGGCCACTGTGATGTACCCATATCCTTTCATCTCTCCAGTTCAGCGGCAGTGAGAAGTTGGTGTGAGATCCATCCCTTTAGAACTAGTTCTCCAGAATGTGTAGATGTTTAGGGACTTCCTTGCTGGGAAGCAGCTTGAACTGAAGACCCCAAGAAGCTCTTCAGGCTCTTCTCTGCTGCCACAAGGAAAGACCTCCTGAAATCCCAAGTAGTTGATCATAACTCCATCAATTCTCAGGCTTTCTTGGACCCAACTGCAAAGGGGCTGTTGGCAGTCCAGATCCACCGAGGGCATTGCAGCGTAGCCAAAGGCTTCAGGATTTCTCCATGGAATTGTCTCATCGTCTTGGAAGTGCCCCTTAGGTTTGCTTTTTATGCACACATTTCTTTCCCCCAAAGCAACAAGGAATTGGCTTCACTGGGAGCTCAGGTTTTGCCTCACCAATGCCAACCTTCTGGCTTAAGCTGCAGGAAGAGCCCAGATGCTGTTCCTGAGCAAGGTTGGATGGGACTGTAAACCAAAAAGAAGCGGGGGGAGAGACCCTGAGCTCCATTCCAGAGTCTTACAGCTTTCTTAATACTGATTTCGAGTTCTTGCTAAGAAAAACATCCTGGATAACTGCATCTGCTGCAGAAGGTAACAGGCAGGAGCCTCTGGGCCTGTGTTTATGGGGAAGCCCCAAGAGCAGCACTAACAACATGCTCAACAGGCCTGAGATGTGTTTCTGCTTCCCTCCTTTGTACTGCTACACACAACTGAGCAGAGATCAGCACCTTTTGGATGAAAGAAATGGAAGATGCTCATTAAATAAAACCCTGGAAGAGTTTGGAGCCCGTTCTGCTGCTGCAGAGGTGGAGCTGCTGCTGCATTGCTCCAGTACTCCCCAGTATTGGAGGAAAGACCTTGTTTTCACTGTCACCCTCAACCAGATTGCTGCCTGCCTTCCAGATATCCATGTAAATGCCATAGCTGCACGGAGAGCTTTGCTTCAGGGTTCAATCATCCACAGACAGTTTGCCAGATTGCTGGAAGCGATCCCTCGAAGAGCAAGCAGACATATTTTGGAGCAGTTTTCCTCAGTGTTTTGCCAATGGATGTCTGAAATCCCTTTTTCTTTTGCTTTGTGTCCATACCCTTCGATGCTGTGTGATGAAAGCAGCGTTTAACGCTGTTTTGCTGAGGCAGAGTTCTGTTGGCCTGATTTGGGGAGCTGTGATGTCTGCGTCCTGTGACAAGAGCTGTCATGAATTCTTGGCCTTTGAGAGGTGCAGGTGGGGTGAAGGGAGATGGTGTGGAGCTGGGAAAGCCTGGTTGGACTTTGGTGTTCACCCTGATGGAGACCTCCCTCATCTCTTCTGCTTCATTTGTGTGTGAGCCCTGGACACAGCGGTCGTGGCCTTGCTCTGCATCCCTTCCCTGGCCCATCAGGGGGGGAAATGCCCGGATTAGAGATAAGCCTCATCCCAGAGAGCTCTCCTCTCTCCTGGCACGTCACCCATCAGCACTCAGGTGTTAAAAGAGCACTTGTTGGCTCCCAGCACTTCCCTCTGTAAGTCACTGTGTTAATTCTTGCATTGCTTTACTATCACCTCGATGTAATGTCCGCCCCGGTTTAGTTGCTGATGGATTAAATGGAGCTGAGGTGCAAAATAGCACTTTTCCCAAGCTGCATCCTGAAGGTTGGCAAAATCCTGGGTCCTTTCCGGATGATTCCTGTGGTCAGACTGTTAGGGATGAAATAACGCAGTGTGTTCTGTCCAGAGTCTCACTTCACGGGCTGGTTAAGCATGTGCCTGTTACCGTACTCATGAATGCTCTTGGTAAAGCCACATTCCTCCGTGCTGATGTAACGGTGGAGGAGCTGGCTTCGAGGGATTCATTGTGCTAACTCCTCGCCTTTGCCTCTCCCCCTTTCATTGGCTTCTCCACTTTGTGAGCTCTTAAACCACCAAAACCCTCCATGGAAAAGCCGATCCGTTTTGTACCCCGTAGAAGCCCCACTGGAAGAGGAATGACTGCTTCGGAATCCTCTGGGCTCCTTGGAATTCTATTTTGTTGTTAACATTTGAGAAGTGAGTGGAAACCAATAAAGAATTCAACAGCCTCTTGAATGTGACACTGCTCCGTGCCAAGCTCAGCCCTGACTCACACAGTAGAGATGCGGGGGCTCACATGGTCCTGGCTGCACTAAGAGGGCAGCAGCAGCATTGCGGGGGGGTTGGAGGAGGGATTTGGTTTGGCTGTGTCAAGCCACGAGCATTTTGGGACTGTCTGAAGGGTGTTAATGCTGCTGTGGTGGTTTCTTCTGTTTCAGGGAGCTACAAGTGGGGGATGAATGGTGTTTCGGTGAAGGATGGTGCAGACCATGGTGAAATGAAGGGCAGGAGAAGAAATGTTCTCTTTGACTCATCAGAAATGGGGCACTATAGAAACCCCCCCAGATCAGCAGCTTTTGCTGTGTTTTTCTGCAGGCTGCAGCGTTGTACTCTGTGTTAAAGAGCAGATAAAGAGGAGGAGGGTGGCTGGAAGGAAGGGGCAGTGGGTTTAAGTGGCCCTAGATTGAGCTGAGCTCTTGGGCAGAAGCTGTTCCCTGGGAGGGTGCTGAGGCGCTGGCACAGGGTGCCCAGAGAAGCTGTGGCTGCCCCATCCCTGCAGTGCTCAAGGCCAGGTTGGACACAGGGCTTGGAGCACTCTGCTCCATAGAAGGTGTCCCTGCAATGGCATGGATGGAGCTGGAGGAGCTTTAGGTCCCTTCATCCCAAACCAGTCCATGATTCTGTGCAATCTCTCTCGATTTGTTCCAGGTGTTGGATTGAGGAGCAGTGGAAACTTCCACAATGGAAATTCCCAAGGCTTGGCAGGAGCAGGAGATGCGGTCTGCGTTAGTCACAGGGCTCACTCAGCTCAACCCCAGTTCCTGCATTATGTGCACCAGCCCAAACCAGCGGTGCCTCGGAGGTCCCGGGAGCACTGGGCTCGTTGGAAAAGCTGTTTCCTCTATGCCAAAGCACATAGCTTTGCTTTTGGCTACAGGTGCTGCTCACACTGAGCTCCCTGCCTGTCTCTGCACACATTTAACCCAGCATAGCTCCTCTGTGCTGGCATTTGGGGCTGGTGCTGAGTGGGGTGATGGATTCAGGCGGGTGCAGCCGCTCAGGGGTTGGTTGCTGAATTGTTGCTGTCAGAGCTCACTTCTCTTTTGAGCCATATCTTTGTCTTCAGCCTGCCCTGGTCCACATGTGAAGCGGGTGGGAGGTGATGCCAAAGCCAGTTAGGAGTACTGATGCTTCTTGTGACTGTGGTTGCAGTACAGAGATCCTCAGGCTGTTACAACCGGGTTTCTTCCCTCTGCCTGTGACGGTGGGGTTCAGATGTGATGCAGCTATAGGGAATCTGTTCCTCCCCCCTTTTGGCAAGGAGAGGGACTGGGCAACCTGAGAAAGCCCATTTCAGCCCTGATATCCCCTCGTTTGTGATTGCTGAGATGACAGCAGCTCAGGGAGGGATCTGCCCTTCTGCTGCATGAAGGGGAGACCCCCCCCAGTCCTGATCCAGCTCTGGGGCAGCAGCACAGAGGGACGTGGAGCTGATGGAGAGAGGGCAGAGGAGGCCATGGAG